>APFE031032774.1:2224-23780 GCA_000404065.3 Pinus taeda | reverse complement strand
AGGTGAGACAAGCTTTAACTAATCTGGTGTGTGCTGAATCATGGGATGAAATTAACACTGACATAGATGGTGCTAATGCAGTCAAGGACACTATTCTTGATAGTTACTTTTGGTCACAGGTTAAATATGTTTTGCAATTCACCAAACCAATTTATTACATGATCAAGTTTGGAGATTCAGATCGACCAGTAACTGGGGAGGTGTATGAGCAAATGGATAGCATGTTGGGGCAGATTAAAGACATTGTTGAGCCTAGAGATACCACCTTGTACAACTATATTTGTGCAGAGGTGGAAAATCGATGGGAAATGCTAAATGTTCCATTGCATGCATTAGCATATGTTTTGACACTTAAATACTATCATCCATCATGGCTTTCCTGGGGGGGTGAAGCAGGGGAAAGCCACACCAAGATCAAGAGGTTCACAGAAAATATATGGCTGCATTGAGTAAATTAATCCCTGATGAGGAGGAGGCTGCATTGTTACGGAGACAGTTGAGCAACTATATGCTTAACACTAGTCCATTTGGGAGCATGCATGCAATTAAAGATCGAGACACTTTTTCTTCTCTTGAGTGGTGGAACATGCATGGAGGGGGTACTCCACTTCTACAGACTTTGGCATTGCGGGTGCTATCACAGGTGGTAAACACTTTCTGCAGAGGTGTTGGAGCTCTTATTCTCTCATCCACAGTGTTAAAAGGAACAGGCTGAATTTAGACTGGACATAGAGCTTGGTTTATGTTCATTACAACTTGTGATTGTTGTCCCATTACTGTGAAGATGCAAAGTCTAATAAAGACCTGTTGCTTTGGGACAAGAATCTGGAGGAACCCAATTTGGAGGATGGAGTGTTGCGATTAGAGCAATTAGAAGATGCTCTTATCCAGGTATGTCCATTGTGGTATGAATTTTCCAATTTTTCCTTATAAAGCATTTCTCTAATTCATGTTTTTAATTTTTTTGTTAACTAGTGTTTTTTTTTTGCATGAACTTTTTGAGCGATTCCAGAATGATGATGATCGTGTTGATATGCCACCCCCATCCTCATCTGGTCCCTTGGTTCCTAGGTTCCATGGTTTAACACCAACAGCAGGGGGTTCTTCTTCATCAGTTTCAGTGCCACTGCCATAACTTTCACAGGCACCATCTTCTTCATTGCCACCACGTGGAGGCCTGCCGCCACGTTCTCTTCGTGGTGGAAGGAGGAGAGATTAGTAGATATATTCACAATCTACTACTTTTGTCATAGATTACTCATTAGACTTGTAGGCTTGTGAATTTGAATTTTGAACCTTTTTTGTCTTGGCGGTGACCAAGTGACATATTTTGTAAACATTATTATTTGAATTTTGGACATGACAAATGTTGGCAGTTGCTCACTTGCTAGATAAATCATAATATGCTCTATGTTTTATGTTTTATAATATGCTTAAATGTTTTATGTTTTATAATATGCTTAAAAATTTGATGTATGTTTGTAATAGCTAGAATATAGATAGTTGTTGTACATACTAGTAACTAAAATGGAATCATGGATGCCATATCTATCTTGATTTATGCAAAAATGTGCATATTTTCATGTCTTCTACAATTAATTTAGTATTTGGGATGTTTGTTTTGAGTAAAAATGCAAAAAAATATATATATATATATATATTATATATATAGCAGGTGCTTCGCTTCCTAGATTTTTGGAAAATGGCATTTCCGTGTCCCCGCTTCCAAAAAATGTCCCCGCTTTGTCCCCGCTTCGTGCAACATTGCTTAGCCCTCCAAAGGGTCACATTGGCACTTGTAGGGTGAGCGTAGAGAGCCATGGGCCTCCACTATAGCAGAGAACACTTTATAGATTCCCAACACTATTCAGTGATTGCTCTTGTTCCACCTTTTGGACGAGAATGATGACCTTGGTTCACCATGCCCAATCGACTCCACACTTGCACCATACACTTGGCAGATGTTCCAGGGTCTAGATGAGCATGTGTCTCACTGCAAGAGACAAAGGGAGAGCTTATGTCATGATCCTAACCCTTATAGATGGTTTACAAGCATTATCGATCCACTTGGAGACCCATGAGGATGTCATTGTGTCCCCACACCCACTTGGGAGCACCACATATGACTTACTTGGAAAACAAGGGGCCAACCTCTTGTCCACTATGCTTGGAGCCTTTTCACTCAACTTGGCACATTTGGACTCCATTAGGCTTCCTCAATGGCCCAACAACTCATCATATTCATTATTTTGCCCTCTTGAGAGGTTATTCTTTGTATTATTGAACTATCTTGGTGGGCTTGTCACCAAGTCATGTCATTATAATGTATTATTTTATAATTTGGGGCTAAATTAGGCAAATTAGGCCATTCGAATCCCTTATTGGATTGTATAAATAGATGAGAGGATGATTCATTTCCCTCATCATCACTTGGATTGGATTAGTATCTCTTGAGAGATTTTCACACTTTTGCTGGGATTAATTTTTGGAGCTTTCGTGATGCACTATGATGTTTGGATTTCACTATTGTCTTTGGAGCTTCTTTCTAATGCAAAATTGATGAATGGATATACTCTCTCTCTCATGTAAGTCGAATTTTTGATGCTATTTTTCTTATCTTACTTTTCAAATGCATGTGTCTTGTTATCATTGTTCTTGTATGGGTTAATGTAATGAGAAATTCTTTTGGGACCTTGAATAAGTGATTAAATGCATGCATTGATCATTGAGGGATTGGTTGAATGTTCCTGGAGGCACCTCTTAGGTTGAAGACCTCAAAACTTTCTCTTTTGCAAATTTGAAGTATAAACCCCTATTGACCTAGTTGCTGCTGCTAGAGAGGCTAGCGAAGATCAATTAGGGCTCCTTGGCTCACGAAATTTCTGAATCTATGTGTATCTTGACTCCATTAATCCCAAGCAGTAAGGTATTGATCCTCGTATCCCTTTGGTGGTCAAATTTACCTCCCTTTTCTTTACTTTTCCAAATTCTAGGCTTAACCCTAAAGGGTCACTTAGGGCATCAATCAAATTCCTTTCTAGCCATCCAAACAACTGGATATTTGGTCCACTACTGCGCTGAGGTTTTCTCTAGAGGTCCTCCAAGTTTCAAGCAATTACGATAGTGGAATCCCGAGATATAGCAAGCCCTAGCCACAAGGCCAATTGATGCCCTAGGTTGATTTGGGTTAGTGTCCTCATTTGGATCATTGCATTCAACTTTCAAAAGAAGAGTAGTCCTTTGATCCTATTCTCCTCCCCAATTGGGTCAAGCCCCTCCTTGAGTGATCAACTCCATACCCTTGACCTAGTTTGGGTCTATTTGACTTCTTTGTGGTCCCACAAATCTACAACTCAAATTCCAAAAGGATTACCTAGAATCCATTTCTTCATTAGGATCCTCAAGTCTAGCAAACCCCTTGTCACGACATATCCCCTAAACCTAGACTCAAGTGTCATCTGAGCCCTTCGTAGAAAGCCTATCACCTTGATTCTCAAGAAAGTAAGCCATTTATTTGAGCCTCTCTTGTGAATAGGCTTTAGGAATCACTCCTTATTCGATCATTGATCTATTCATCATTGTGATTCCTCTTATACCTGTGAAAATTCCTACATTGAAGGAATCCCTACTACAACAAATCTGAATCTACTTCACCTACTTGATTTTTAAATTACATTCATCAAGTTATTCTTTTGAATACCGAAGCAAATTACTTCTGCAACCTACACTAATTAAATATTTGATCTCATGAAACAGAAAACAGAGGAAAGGACAAGATATATAGGACACACTTATTTTTGGACACAAAAGTCCCCAGAAAAATCCAATGTGGGAAAATCGGTGCTGCAGTTTTGAGATTTTATTATTATGGAGGAGAAGTATCTGAATACAAATCTAGGATTCTCATCTAGCAATCCTTTACAGAGAAAATACCGGCGGAAAATCTGAGTGCTTTTTACCTCATTTCACCTGATAGAATTCAGGTTGATCTAGCACAAGACTGGCTAACCCTAGCTATTTCTGGGCTGGCTCTGCGTTAGCCCTGCATCACCTTCTCTGCCCTTTGCCCCAGCTCTACCGGATGTTCTGGCAGTTCCTGACAATTTCGGTAGTTCCCGGTAGTTTTGACAGTTCCTAGTAGTTCTGGTTGTTCCGACTGTTCCGGCAGTTCTGGATTCTGCGTGACAGGTAGCTTTTCTGCTCTGCACCAGCCCTTCTGGCTCTACGTAGGGACTGCGTCGGCCCAGACTGTCCCGATGTCAGCTCTCCCGGATTGTGCGCTACCTCTCTGCAAGCACTCTCTGCCTCTCTATTAGTATTCTCTGGAAAGTCATCCCAGATTCTCACTGCCCCTCAATTGCAAGATCTCCCTAATTGATTTTCTTCCTGAGAACTACTCACATCAGAAAATCGATTTCCTCAATCTCTGTGTGTGTTTCCAAATGAATCCCAAGCCTCCAGTTTATACTTTCTTGTTGAGCCTTCAACGACCAAGATTAAGTCTCTAATCAACGGCTAAGATTAAAACATGACTTGATCCACCTTCTAGATCATTCTCACACATATTTTGATTAATACTCATTAATATTTTAATTTTCCTAAGTTTAGACTTAGGAACCCCATTAAAAATATTAATTATTTTAATAAAATACAATCCGGGTGGAATTTCACCAAACGGTTTTTGGGTTTTTTTAGAACTCATGTGCCTTAGCCTCTCCACCAATTTTCAAGGCTAGAGCACTTTCGATGTTACCAAAAACTAACAATACCAGGCCTCCCCCCATTAATGAAAGTCCATAAAGAGCAGGGAGCCTTAGCTGAGGTGACAGTGGGCCATCGCTCCATTGTTGCCCCTTGACCTAGTAGTTTCTCTATAGGATCCCTTCCTAGGACCTCTGCTGGTTTGAGTGGTAACAAACCTCAATAAATAATTTTGCTAAGTAAAATCCTCATTTTTGCAATTTTGGTGTTATAAAATATTTGCCAATAAAATGTTTTGGGAAACAAAACTTAGGAAAAGTGGGTTGAGGAGACACATATTTTTATTTTTGGAGAAAAAGAAGAAACAAACATTAGAGAAAATAGAATTATTTTGTATGTTGAATGTGGGGGCCACTCAAAAGGGGAATTCAAGCCCCCTTGAGAAATTCGCACTATGAGAGAGAGAAGGAAAGAAGGGAGTTCGAACTTGTGGAGAAGAGGGACCCACCAAGGAGAAAAAGGCCAACACCTATAAATAGCACACGGGGCTCCATATTTGCATCTTTTGCTCATCTATTTTCTGGAGATCGAACTCTCTCTTGGAGGTTGTTCAGCACAAGAGGAGTAGAGCTGTTTAGCTCAAGAGTTTCTAGTGAAACTCAACCTCATTTCAGAGAACTTCGAGTGTCTCCCTAGTGAGGCTTTAGGGAGTCTATTCCACGACTTCCATTGGGGTTTATTGTAGAGATTCCACTCAGAATTTCACACTTCCTAGGCACAAAAGAAGAAGTACGAAGTACATTTGGAGCAGCTTCTTTCCATTTCTGGTTTCAGGATTTTGCAAATGATTTTCTCTTGGCAGGAGGAGGAGTTTGGCACCAAATTTCATAGCTGAGCTAGAGTCTTATTGCTAGTTCGAATTTCTCTTTTCTAGGGCCTGCACAGTGGTTGATAGACAAAGATTTCACAGGGATTTGGAGTTGGTGGTTGCTTGAGGTTTTCAACTGGAAAGATTGTCCATTTTCAAAGGATATTTACACACAATTTCTTAGCTATTTGTAGGAGGATTTTTTCCATTTCTTAGCAGTGTTAATCTTGATGGGCACAAAACTGGGTGGCTAAGAAATTCACACCTTTTAGGGCATTCTGGATCAACTAGAATTAGCCCGAAAGGTTTCTGGGTATTGTTGTATTGGGTGAGCGGAGCCTGAGGCTAATTTTTTAGATTTTTTTGGAGTAGATTTGAGGGCCAAAATCACAGTTCACCTCTAACAACAACAATAGAGTTTTCTGGGCAGTTTGAATTGCCAGATTGAGCTATTTCAGTTGGACATTGCACATTGTTTCACTTGGGTGTTGCATGCTTGTAGTAACAAGCCCAGGTTCTATTTTTCTTCCACTGATGTACTCATATTTCTAGATTTAATACAATGGCTTAGACTTTTGGCTCCATTACCTGTGTACACTGATTTGTTGTTGTGTTAGAAATTTTTCTTTTGTTGTAGCTAATGCATGCATTTGATATTTATTGTTAATTTCTAATTAAGAACATTACAATGAATGATTTATTTTTCTTTGGAACATTAATAGATGCAATTTCTATTGGAAAGACAATGACATTTAGGTATAAAAATGCTATTAAATGCATAATTTGATCAAACCCTAACCCTAGCTACCATGAATAGGAGGAAAGAGAGAATTTTGTAGTGATCAATGCAACAAGATTAGTGCATCTATTCAATTGGGAAATGGAGTCAAATAGGTTGAGGTCAAGGTAGGAGGACCTTGGATGAAGAAGGGTGGAAAACAATTCGCTTCCATTAGAAACCCTAGTGACTTGTTTCATAGGAGATTTAAGGTCAAAGGATGCATGAAAACAAGGTCCATTGTTGGATTCTTGAATGGAAAATTTTACATAAATGTATAGAAACAAGAGTTGTTAATAAAAGATATTGCACGTTTTATATGGCATAAGATAAATCTTAATTTCTATAATTACATGTAGAATGGAAGAAAATAGCATTAACCTTAAACTATTCAAGCAAGAATCACTTAACAATTCATAAGATAACCTCTTCATGCATTAAACATACTCAATACAATTCACACTCTACTTAGTCATTACGTCGAAGGGAACTGTTAGTTTTTGTAGTATTGGATGGTGTTCTAGTCTCGAGACTTTGTGGAGAGGCTAAAGCACATGAGTTCTCCAAAACCCATAAATTGTTTCTGGAAATTCCACCTAGAGATGGCTCAATTAAATTAATTGACCATAATTAAAAATTTCCCAAGTCTAACTTAGGAAAAATGGTTAATTAATGGGAATTAATTGAGAAAGGTGTGAATCATCTAGAAACTCACACGGATTGACTTGGAGATTATCTCAACCATTGATGAAGTTTTAATTGTGGCCATTGGAGTTCCATCTAGAGATTATAAGAAGAGGTCGATGGGTAGATGGAGAACACACCAGTGCAGATACTTAGTTACCTAGGCAGTTCAAATTCCTAGTTGTAGGAGTTGTTTAGCAGTGGCGATTGAGGCAGGAGGCAAGTAGTAGGTGGCATGAGAGGTCAATAGTGATCCGGAGGAAGCTTTCCAGTTCCAGAGAGTCAGAAAGAGGAGGCTGAAATGTTTCTCCAGGAAGCAACGCAAGGACTACTCTGTTACTTCAACAAAGCAGTTTGATTTGGTTGAAGGGGAGGACACTTTTAGTTTCAGAGGCTGGGAAGAGTTTCCAGAGGGTCGGAGAAGCATTTTCCCAGTTGACAATAGGCAGGATGACTTGATTGGCAGTAGTTCAAAGTTGAGCGTGAGAGGGTCTGCTCTAGGGTGACGTAGGGCTTGCACAAAGCATGCAAACGACTTGCTTTTAAGAGGCAGTTAGGTGCCGAGATTGTTCGGAGAGAGGTTAAAACCCCTCAGTATATTTCTGTCAGTA
This sequence comes from Pinus taeda, assembly GCA_000404065.3. NCBI lineage: Eukaryota > Viridiplantae > Streptophyta > Pinopsida > Pinales > Pinaceae > Pinus > Pinus taeda. The sequence goes on along the minus strand of APFE031032774.1, from coordinate 16,138 downwards.
TTTCTCTTGAGTAGTGTTGCACCCATTTTGTCCCAGTTCCAAGGAAGCAATTGTGCCATTTTTTTCAAAGTTCAGAATCATTTCTTAACCAATTATCATGTCATTATAAACCGCATTTCTGCAAGTTGTAATGTAAATGATGCTAGTACATCCATTTAGTTATGTAACAACCTAGTTAAGTCTCTGATTTTTGCGACGAATTTCAACCTAGGAGTCTTTTCGTCTCACCGCATTATGTGTGTTTCTAAACACAGATAAGCAAAGAGTTTTTCCCTCCATCTTAAACCCCAAGGCTAGGGTGGAATTTATTGTCGAAATCTTAGGTAAGTGTTGATTTGGGGTAGCATTGGATGTGCTTTAGCCATGAAAATTGGTGGAGACGCTAAAGGACATGGGATCTCCAAGACCCAGAAATTGTTTGGGTAGATTCTAAACGGTTTGGGAGATATTAAAATAATTAATATTTTTAATGGAGTTCCTAAGTCTAAACTTAGGAAAAATAAAATATTAATGGGTGTTAATATAAAACTAGGTTAGAAGGGTCCAAAAGTCATGGATCAAGTCATTGATTAGAGATTTAATCTCGGCTGTTGATGGACCAACGAGAAAAGTATAAGAGGAGGCTTGAGGATCAGTTGGAGAATACATTGAGAGAGATCAAGAACTTGATTTTCTGGAGCGGGGTTTGCTAAGGAAATTGAGTGAGGGGTCAAAGTTGCAGCTGAGGGGCAATGAATACATAGCAGAGTGGCAGAGTTAGTACCGGGAGGAAGAACGCAGAGTCGGGAGAGGGACGTAGAGCTAGTTAGAGGCCACGCAGAGGCAACCAGGAGCTGCACAGAGCTAGAGAGGGACAGCGTGTGAGACGCAGAGGGTCCAGGGGCTGACACAGAGCCCAGAGAGGTTGACGCTGGGCCAAAGAGGCTGACGCAGGGCCTAGAGGCAGTGCTGGGAGCATTTCGTGGGACAGACTGAGAGCTGGAGAGCCGGATAGGGTGACGCAGTCCCTATCAAAGTGATGCAGAGTAGCAGAAGCTGCATTGTTGCTGTGGGATTGTTCATCCGGTGTCTTAGCTGGAATATTTGTCTTCGACTGAGAGGTACCACTGCCGAGGGCATTCTTTGTTGGGTGAGCCATTTCTGGCACCCAAGTTGTATTCTGAAACTACATAATAATAAAACCCTCTGAATAGCTGCACTGGTTTTCTCGCATTGGGTTTTTTAGGGGACATTAGTTCAAAAACAACGGTGTCACTTGTGTGCTTGTTTACTTTGAGTTGATGATTTGTATGTGTTCATATTGTACTTGTATTATTTTCATTATTTACATGGTAAATAACTTTTTAAGTAATTGAACAAGTAGGAAGCAATAAATCAGATAATACAGAAATAATTTCTAACGGGTTAAACTTAGAGATTCCAACATGGTATCGGAGCATGGTTGTAGATCACAAGATAACTGAAGGCATCAGCCGAGCAGAGCAGTAGCAACAGAAACAACTGTTCCGAGTGACAGAAGCTATTCCTAGCAGAAAGAAGCGAGTAAGGGGTGACGTAGAGGGCCTGCGTCATCAGTTCGAGCTAGGAGGAGGATCTGCGTAGAGGCAGAGAGGAGTATACCTGACCTACGCAGTGCTCGGTCATCTTTCTCAGTCAGGAAGGATCGACGCTGTGGCCAGGAGGTGCAGATTTTGCCGGTGCCGGGATTGCGCAGAGCCTAGAGGCTCAGTCCTTTAAGTTGCTGGGGTATAAGAGGTTGCAGATAACTTGCAGAGCGAAGCTGGTGGGGTACTGTGGTCAGAACAATACCTAACAGGGCAAGACTGAGGAGGGATTTCTAGAAAGGAAATCGAGACCTAGAGGGAGTCGAATTGAGGACTTCCAGGAGGGAGCACTTGCTAGCGACAGAGGGAGCTTCAACATCGGGGGAGTCTCTAGCCTGGCGGGGATGTAAGAGTTGGGTGGATCAGTTACTTCCTTCTCTGGAATTGGGTAGTGGTGCAGCGGTTAGCAGTGGTAGTGCTATGGGCAGCACGATGCAGCGTGAGGAGAAGGGGATGCAGTGCAAATGTAGCAGTGGTAGTGGCAGGGCCATGGGCAGTGACACGGATGCAGAGGGAGATGTCGTACGGATGCAGCAGTGGTAGTGGCAGGGTCATGGGCAACAGTACATGATGCAACAATGTAGAGGATGTTGGGCAGATAGGCTTAGCATCAACACAGGGACCGATGCTGAATGATCAGGGTGATACTTAGTGAGGAGTATTACTAGAGCACAGTCCTCGCTAAGAGGGAGTGTTGATTTGGGGTAGCATCGGATGTGCTCTAGCCATGAAAATTGGTGGAGAGGCTAAAGCACATGAGATCTCCAAGCCTCATAAATGGTTTGAACATATTCTAATTGGTTTGGGAGATATTAAAATAATTAATATTTTTAATGGAGTTCCTAAGTCTAAACTTAGGAAAAATAACATATTAATGGGTATTAATATAAAACTAGGTTAGGAGGGTCCAAAAGTCATGGATCAAGCCAAATTTAATCTTAGTCGTTGATTAGAGATTTAATTTCGGCTGTTGATGGACCAACGAGAAAAGTATAAGAGGAGGCTTGAGGGTTAGTTGGAGAATACACCAAGAGAGATCAAGAACTCGATTTTCTGGGGCAGGGTTTGCTGAGGAAATTGAGTGAGTGATTAGAGTTGCAGCTGAGGGGCAGTGAATATATAGCAGAGAGGCAGCGTTAGTATTAGGAGGATCAATGCAGAGCCAGGAGAGGGATGCAGATAGAGGTATCCAGGAGATGCGCAGAGCCAAAGAGGGCCAGCGTGTGAGACGCAAAGGGTCTAGGGGCTGACGCAGAGGCTCCAGAAGCTGACGCAGAGCCCAGAGAGGCTGACGCTGGGCCAGAGAGGCCGACGCAGGGCCTAGAGGCAGAGCTGGGAGCATTTCGTGGGACAGACTGAGAGCTGAAGACTCGGATAGGGTGACGCAGAGCAGCAGAAGTTGCATTTTTGCTGTGGGATCGTTCATCTGGTGTCTTAGCCGGAATATCTGTCTTTCACTGAGAGGTACTACTGCCGAGAGCACTCTATTGGGTGAGCCATTTCTGGCACTTAGGTTGTATTCTGAAACTGCATAATAATAAAACCCTTTGAATAGCTGCACCAGTTTTCTTGCATTGGGTTTTTCTGGGGACATTAGTCCAAAAACAACGATGTCACTTGTGTGCTTGTTTACTTTCAGTTGATGATATGTATGTGTTGATATTGTACTTGTATTTATTTTCAGTATTTACATGGTAAATAGACTTGTTAAGTAATTGAACAAGTAGGAAGAAATAAATCAGATAGTACAGGAAGAATTTCTAACGGGTTAAACTTATAAATTCCAAAAGTAAGTCTTAGTGTTCTTAGTCGCGTCTATTGTAAAAGTGATTTGGGAATAATTTAAGCTATTTGGTTAAATTATTTTATTACAAATCACTTGGTGTACTAGATCATATTGAGTCGCAGAATTGGGTAAATATTATGAGGGTCTATAACGAACGAGTATTCCCTCTTTGACAGTTGAATGTGTAATTATCTGATGTAAAAATATTTTAGTGCATGGTCCCTTGCAATCAGACACCATGGAAAAATAATTAATCCCCTCGTGTCAATTAATTAATTCTTTTGGCAAAATAAAATTAAATCCTAAGCCAGAAAATTAATTCATTTAGAGTCAAAAGATAAAAATTAGGGAGATTCATTTCTCTAAGTGGAGAATGACTAAGAAATTCGTGGGTCAAAAAGAAGTCAATTTTTGGAGGTCCTCCACCAAGGCAAAAATGATTTTTTTAAGAAAAATTAAGCCCTTGGACCATGGTGGTTAAGTTAAAGTTAAATTTTTGAGGAAATTAATCCAAAATATTTATTTTTGGATTAATAAAAAATGGTTTTTATGAGAAATTCGAAAATTCCTCAAAAATAAATAGTTTTCACGACAAAGATTAAAAGATGATAAAGTATTTATCAATGGTCGAAATTACTTTGATGGGAATTAAGCCAACTAGCCATTATTTTCCACTTGGAGGGATTTCTCTATCAATAAAAGACATTTTGTTTCTATCCATCATCTTTGGCTAGTGTAATTTTGTAAACTCTGGTGTGAAGTTTTTGTTCTTTTGGGAATGTTTGAAACTCATAATAAAAGACTCTGGGGTTCAGTTCATGGTGTCTTTGTCTCATTGATTTGTGGTACGTGCTAGGTATGTGTTTTCCTATATTGTGCTTAAAATTTTGTAAGACTTGTTATTTCATTAGGAAGTGATAAGAACATTGTATTGATAGATTTTGGGTCTATCTTAGGTGATTTGATTTGCCATATGTCTAACAAATTCTCTTGAAGAAAATATATAGAGCTTGTAGGTTCCCCGATACTTGGGCTCTAAGTTTACAAACTGTAGTCACAAATTGACCTTGTTTGGACTTCGAGAAATTTATGTGATTTTCTTACTTCGCTAAGGCTGTGGTTAATATCCATCTTTTGAAATACATCAATCCATTATTATTATTCTAAAAACAATTCTTGAAAACATACTTTCAAGCATTATATATTTGTATATATTTTGTAAATTATTTTTTTGTAATTTTTTTTTTTAATCCTTGTTTTGCAGTTATTTGGGGTTTGGAGTTTATTTTGATTTTTTTGTTTTTATATATTGGGGTTTTGGTTATTTTTATTTTCATTTGTGCAGGTGAAATCCAAGCCATTTCAAGAAGATTTGCTTGGGTTTGAGCTAGATCTAGGCCCTTGAGGGTAAGAGCTAGTCTCTAGAATTTTTGCAGGGCCAACATCAAGGAATCTTGCAGTGGAGCTAAAGATCTGAAGCAAATTCACAATTTTGGTAGGGGTTTCAAATTTTTTAGGGTCTCCATGACTAGCGTCCTCCTCCTAGCCTAGCCACTACCCTTCAAAGCCTACCCGCATGATAATTTTCGCCTTTTCCCCTTAGATGTGGGCCTTGTTGCCCTAGTTGTCAAGCCCTAAGGGATTTTCTCCTTGGCCATAGGCCTATTAGGCCTTGCAGCAACTCTCTTTAGGCCTCTAAGGCATGGCTGCAAGCCCTTCTGGCCGTTCGCTCAACCTTTTCTGCCATTCGTCTGCCCTTCCTCCCTCTCAGCTGCCTATTCTTCCTAAGCCGTAACCACAAAAGAGGCCTAGCATGCCCCTTTGTAGGCTTTTCCCTGAGCTGCAATCTTATTAGGGCTTGTCATAGGCCTTTAAATCCTCCTTACCTTAACCACATGCCTAACTAAGCCTTCCTCCCTTTGCCACTAGGCCTATTAGGCCTTCCTTGTGTGCCGCTAACTGCTCTAGGCCTTGGTAGCCTTAGCGTCAAGCCTTTCTTGGGTCATGGAACCCTCATTTGCCCTCTTTTCATCTCTCTTGTTAGTCATCTGAGTTCTAGACTAATTCTCGGCTTGTTTTGTAGAGGTATTGGAGCTAATTTTATGTTTACAGGTGTGCTAGTCACTAGAAGAATTTTTTTGACAAGAGGACGAGTCCTCTTCAAGGCCTCAAGGCCTAGTGGTTTGGTCTATCTAACCCTTTCTCTATCTAACACTTTCTCCCTCACTATTTTGCTACAACTAGTAAACTAATTCATAACAGTGGTAAAATCTCATTTGAATGCCCTAAAATCATTAACCTAGAGTTCATCAACTAATTGTTACATAAATTGGGTAACTCTTAATTAGCTAGTTTTCATGACTTATTGCTTATTCTCATAACATAATCGAATTTGATCTAAACAGTGGTATTAGTGTCCTAAAGAACCTCTAGAGTTCATCAACTAATTGTTACATAAATTGGGTAACTCTTAATTAGCTAGTTTTCATGACTTATTGCTTATTCTCATAACATAATCGAATCTGATCTAAACAGTGGGATTAGTGTCCTAAAGAACCTAAGTACATTAAAGGTATTTGTGGGCTTCCATTATTTACACTTTGCATTCAAGTTCTCTTAAAGAATTGAGCACTTTGGGCTAATTTGATACATTTGGCACTTAATAATTCATTCATTTATTGCTCATTAGATGTGATTGGAATATATGTAACATAAGTTTACTCTTGTTTATGTTTTAATTGCTTATGGTGTAAAAGTGGCTTATGTTGTTCATTGCTAGCATTGATCTAACGTTGTGCTTCCTTGTGGATCTCATAAGTATCAAAGTTCATAGTCTTTGCAACTCACTCCCTAAAGCACATAATCCAATAATTTTGGTTTCCTAAAGTAAATAAATGTAAGAGCTCATTGGATATTGGTATCTATTGTCTATATCATTATCATTGGCATAAGAACCTTGGTGAATAGTGCTTTCATTATTGTCATTCTTGTTTCATTGTCATTATCTATTTGTGAATGCCAACTTTGTTTCAATTGAATATCTCTCGAATAATTGGCATTGAGGAATCTAATTATCATTAGCTTGGAAGACTTCTAATTACCTAAAAGAGCATTGATGATCTTATTGTCTCTATCTTGAAGAATTGTCATTGGATAATAAATTTGGATGACATTGTGGATAAGTGCTCCTGTTCTCTTTCTTGCCATTATTGGTTTATGGTTATTGTGAATCTTTGGGATATTGGTGATTTTTCTTTAAGAGCCTATATCTTGTAATTGTATTGTGGGTATCTCTTGTATCTTGTTGGCGCTTGTATTATTGAGCACTTTGTCTTGTTTAAGATTGTCTCTCAATTCATTGCCAAGTGCTCTTGTTATGAGATAATCAACATCAAGCACGTCAAGAACATTAAACAATCTTAACTCAAGACGACTCATTTATCTTGCATCTCATCCTAAGAGCTAGTCTTGCTTTTAATAACTTATCCAAGCATAAGCTTGGTTGATAGAGAATAGAATCACCTTTCTCATCTAGCTTGAGGAGCCTAGCACCTCTTTAGTGGTTAACACGGTGATCTTGCAATCGTCAAAGCCACAACTTTTACAGTGCCGTAGGCATCGAGTGGTTAGTATTAAAGGGAAAGTATCGTTAATCAAGCCTCTGCTTGCTTCCTCTTAGCCTCTTTCTCACAACATACTCTAGAGACTAGCTTCAAAATAGTTAAGAGGAAGGATACACCTAGAATAGGATTTAATTAAAATTAACCAAGATTCTTGCATCACACTTAAGTCTTAGGACTTGCATAGCATATAGGATAGTTAAGCATTCAAGCAACGATTGTTCATCTAGTTACTTGGTCTTTAATCAATATAAAGAAAGAAATTGACTCCATAAGGCATTGGTCTCACATCTAAGTTTAATCTAATCTATAAATCTTGCTAAATCAACCAAGTGGCTAGGCCATTCAATCGTGTCTCTCGGACTCGTTGGTTGCCAACTTGTCTTTCATTTCCATCTTCTATAGGGACTCCCCCATATTCTACTATTAGGAGACGACTATAACGAAGAGGTCGAGGATCAGAGTGATAGTCCCAACCTGAGTCATTGTTGCATCGTGCCTGTACAACCTCAGCGACAATATTCTCTGGCACCGTTGCTGGGGATGGTTTTTTCTATCCTAGGTCCTCATGAAAATTTCTCAATCTGTCATCTTTCCATCTTTTAATTTGAGTCGACAATGCCACAACTTTTTTTGGCGCTGTTGCCAGGGAGCAATTTATTGGACCTTGGCATTGCAAGATTCTTCTTGATCATCTTCATTTTCTCATCATTCCTTATCCTATCAACGCCAATTTTTTTGGTGCCATTACGTCTCTTCATCAACTTATCTTTTTTCGTCTTACTAATCTGTTCATCTTTTCTATTTGCACCTTTAGCACCTGGACATTTCGGTTGGTTTCCTGTTTGGGTGGCACTCCACTTATTCATCCATTTACAAGGGCTTACTCTAGAAGGAATCCTGGTAGATTGGTTAACCCTGCTCCCGATCTTGAAAAGGCATTGAGAGCTTGGTTAAACAAATTACATTCTAGTAAGCATTTAATCTTTCTCGGACAGGATGCCCTGCCTGATATCCATTTCCTTTTCCTTGATCTCATAAATTAGAACTTCATGGATTATTACAAGCCTTGCAGCTTTGCCAACATTCAAGGGTATTCTCACGGTCTCCCAGATGACTCTATTATGAACAAGCTTCCATCATTTCAGGGGAATAATGTGGTCAATGCTCATGCCCACATAAAAAAGTTCAACACTTTTCTGCAAAGATATGCTCATGCGACTGCATACAATCATGAGGATTTTAAAATGAAGTTGTTTGTCCTTTCATTAGAAGACGCTGCATTGGATTGGTTCCATGACAAGCCGGATAATGCTTTTGTTAAATTATGGTATGTTCTATGCTTAGAGCAGTTTACTTCTTTTCTTCTTATTAGCCACAGATTAGCAATCACATATACATTAAGTAAAGTGCAGATAGAACATTAAAGGATCAACAGAAAACAAGCCAAGACAAGAGACACAAGATGTGGCGGCTAGCCAGGGACAAACCCCAATGCGGGGAAACTCTTTGATCAAATCTTCTTTTAGCTTCAATAGTTCAAGAGAGAGAAATAGTACAAAATCAGAATTCTATAATTTTATATCAGCAACAGCAAACCTTGGATCAACAAAGTCAAACTTGGTCAAACGAGTTGAAATTGACCTCCAATATGCTTGGTCAATTTCCGGTCTACTAGTCCTCGAACACCCTGAAGAAACAACCCTTGAACAACCCCAAAAACACAATCAAACTGTTGTTGATTGAAGTCAACCTGCTGCCCAAAACTAGGGCAGTCAACACTGGTCAAACTTGTGGACGGATTGCCTCGATTTTTGTGCCAAAATCTGCGGCCTATCTAGGAGAGGTAGCCACACCAAAACTGCACCCTTAATGAGTCAATGTTTGGTCAACACAGGTCAAAGAGACCTTCAACAGCTTCCGCGTCCTCCTTTCAACATCCTCCTTGCCCTAATGCATCCTCCTTCTTCCCACGTGTGAGATGCTCCTTGTATAACCCAAAGCTAAGGAGAGAGAGAGAGGGAGAAGAATGAGTGAGATAAGATGATGAGAAAATGAATCAACCTCTCTTGTATTTATATGATTCATTGGGCATGTGTGCCACACATGTAATTGTTGGCCGACCTTGACAATTTGTCAAGTAAATACAAATAAATTCATATCTCCATAAATACTTGTCGGAATTGGATGATCTTTAGATCAATCCTACACCTCTCGACAAGAGGAATCTAGGAAAAATATCAGCTGCCATAAATGAGGTGACCCACATGGAGTTTGGCCCTGGTTGCCAATTTTAACACTCCCTCTCAACTAGGGAGAACTCCATCTGCAATCCGTCTGAATGTCGCTACTATCCTAGCCATCAAATGCATTTCCTTGCACTGCTTGGCCCTGCTTTGCTTTGCTCTGCTCTGTTCGAACTATGAAGAAGAAGAAATGATTGAGGATGTATCATACCATCCTCCACTGACCCGAAGTCAGTCTCATCCCAGATCAATATCATTGATCCCAGATCAATGGAGGTCATCCTAGCATAGGGAGTATGGTAGATACAACGATGTGTCCATCGATAGTACTACTAATGGTCCCTAACCCCATTTCCCTACTCATTGATCAGATGAGAGGTACTTCCCATGAGTCCCAGACTGCATGGATAGGATTCCTTGACAGGAGAACTAATCATCCTGTCCACAGGAGAACGAATCATCCTGTCCAACTGTCGCCACAGGAGAACTAATCATCCTGGCCCATAGGAGAACTAATCATCCTGTTCCACAGTCGCCACGGAGAACTAATCGTCCTAGCCCACAGGAGAACTAATCATCCTGGCCCACAGGAGAACTAATCATCCTGTTCCACAGTCGCCACGGAGAACTAATCATCTTGGCCCATAGGAGAACTAATCATCCTGTTCCACTGTCGCCACGGGGTGTCATAGGGGAAGGTTGAACCTTTTACCCTGTACATAGTGCACCACCAGGTGATGGTGAGTCGCCCTGTGGTCGCATGTTGTTCCAAGAAGTACCCCGTGCCCCCTGGAGCTCCCAGAGCTCAATACATCATACTTGACCCTCATACGAGGGTCTCTGAACGACACCAAGTCGTTCTCGGAAAGTCAAGAATTTGACCTTTCCTAGGGGCTTCATCAAAATGTTGACGACCTGTTCATTTGTACCGATATGTTGGAGCCTTATTGCTCCCCGCTGCACCATATCCCGAATATAGTGGTACCTGATATCGATATGCTTGGAGCAATCATGAAATACGAGATTCTCTTATAAACGAATCCCGCTCTGGTTGTCACAGAGGATCACGGTGGTATCCAATGTAAATCCAAACAGCTCACTGAAGAGCTTTCGCAACCCAACCGTCTCACAAGAGGCCATACTAGCAGCAATATACTCTGCCTTGGCGGTGCTCAAAGCCACCAACTTTTGCTTCCAGCTCATCCAGTATATCGAGGTAGATCCCAAAGATAAACAACATCCAGAAGTGCTCTTTCAGTCCACCACACTACCTGCCCAATCAACATTGGTATATCCATGTAGTCTCACATCTCCGGCAGTGTATCTGAAACCATGAGTGATTGTGCCACGAAAATATCTCAACAGATTCTTGGCACCAATCCAATGTGAGTGGTGAGGCTCAACCATATGTTGACTCAACGTGGTGACTGCAAAACATAAATCCGGATGAGAGTTCACCAAGGACATCAATGCTCCGATGAGTTGACGATACTCGGTAGCATTTCGTAAAACGGGTCCGGCAGCACTCCTGCTTAACTTCTTGAAGTCAAGCTCCATCGGTGGAGTCACAGACTTGCAGTTCACCATACCGAATCTCCCCAATATCTTCACCACATATTTTCCTTGAGATAGGAAAATCTCCCTTGGCTTCTGCCAGACTTTTAGTCCTAGGAAATAGTGCATCAGTCCTAGGTCCTTCATCTCAAATTCAGAAGTTAACTCCCTCTTACATTTGTGAATGAGAGGGTCTGTACCTGTTAGAAAGAGGTCATAAACGTACAACACCAGTATGAGAGATTGTCATCTTCAACCTTAAAGTAAAGGAGAATTTGGAATGTTCAAGAATTCTGTGACTTGCTCTTCTTTATTTTTATGAACCTGATCTGTTATGACTGGTGGATCAACCTCACAAGCATCAACCTGATTCTTATCATTTTTCCTTTTATCCGGGTCACCTTCAATTACCCACTTTTCAATGGAACAAATGACCTCCTCATAATAAGATAGAAGCTTGCTGCAGCAGAGATGGAGGCTTATGATATGTTGACGTTTCCTTGTTTCCTTCATCCTCTGATCCATGTTGGAATTTTTGTATTTGTATCTTTTCCATTACTTGCAACTTATTCTAAAGAGTGATCTTTTCAATTGTTATGACATCCATCTCGTTAGAGTGTTCAACCTTCATAGCATTGACTTCCTTGGCATGGTTTTCCTCCATGGTCAATAACTTATTCTGAACACATATCTGACCAACATCCATATCTTTTATTACTTTGTCATTATCTGCTTTTATGGTCATCAAGCAATTTTGCATCGAGTTCATTTCTCTGTCATGCTTAGCTTTCATGGTTTCCATTTTCTTAGTATGTTTTGCTCTCATGACAAGAAAACAATTTTGCATGGAAGTCCTTTCTTTGTTATGATCTGCTTCCATGGCTTCTATCCTATTTTGAAGATTGATCTGGTTAACCTCCATGTTTTGAATCATTTGTGTATAAGTGAGTTGTATGTCCTTAATCGTCTGAAGATGTTCATGATCTTCTACAGGGAAATAATATTCCTTACCAACAAAATTAATTTGCTTGCTCGTCCCTGGCATTCTACTATCTATGATTCTTTTGACAACATGGCAAGTAGCCTTTGTTGGAAATACTAAGGCGGGGGTGAATCAATATTTCTTTTCAATTGTTACTTTTACCAGTTAGATCACTTAATTTAGAACACAAAATGAACAATAAGAATAAATGCTTTTATTAATTTTTTTTTTCACAATAAATCAAGTACAATGTATATAGGGCTCCAACCCTAGATGAAGACACCGATCTTCAATCTCCCAGGCTCCAACCTGTTGCCAAGCACCAACTTGGACTTTTGTGAGGCTCCAACCTTTAGGGCACCGACAAAATCTTCTCAAGGCACTAACCTTACATTTAGAGGCTCCAACCCCTAGGGCACCAACCCTTCTCTGGTACAGACTCTGATTTGGTTTCTTGAGGACTTTGATCCTCTAGGGCTCCAACCCTAGCTTCCAAGGCACCAACCTTGTATTTTCGAGGCTCCAACCTCTTGGGCTCCAACCCTTGCTTTACTTCATCAAGATGTGTTTAGTTGTACTTCATGGCTCCCAATGTCTTCTTCATCGAGCCCTGTCAATCTTCAACTATGTCTTCAACTATGTCTTCACCTACTCTCCTCCTCACGTCATCAATGACAACCTTGTTCTCCACATGAAGGTGTCACCATTGCTCTTCATCATACCCAAACAAAACTTCTTCAAGGTCACTTCATGAGGTCTTCAATCATGCATCAAGGTCTTCACTAATGCCTCCAAGTCAATTTCTAGATATCTTCACAAGGTCTTCAATATGTTTCCCCAAGAACTGAAGGCTTCTCCAAGGTGTGCTCCAAATCTTCAAGAATGCTAAACAAAAGTCCAAGTGATAGACTCCAAGGATGTCTTTCACAAAGCTTCAACAATGATGGCTTCAGATTAAGGAAAGTCCCACAAATGTCTTCAAGGTATCTTTCAAGATGTGATGTTAATGTTGCTCTAACAAGACTTCTTAAAGATACTTCAAAGTATCAGAAAGGCTACTCAATAAATTGTCTAATAATTTCCAAATACAATGATGAACATGTTATGTCACAACCTTGCAACTTGCTGATCTTCAATGAACTTCCCCAACATAGAAATTTAGCCCAAACATTATCCACAATAGGTCCTTTATAGTCTGCTCCAACAAGAGATCAAAAATGCTAAGTTACCCGGATCCGGATCCGGATACGGATACGGATCCGCCAGTTTTTTGAAAAACCAGGATCTGGAAACGGCAAGTACAAGCAAATATAAAATATTTTAAAATTTAAATTTATATATAATATTAAAAATAAAAACTAAATTTCTATAAAATATAAAAATAAAAACAAATGTGCTAATTTTTTAATATATAATTTTTACATCCAATAAATAATTATTATATAAATAATTTCAGACTTAATATATCATTTATAAATATTAATCAGTGTTGTGAAAATCGCGATCTAATCGCGCTTTTTTGAAAAAGTCGCGAGTTTTTCCTTATGCCGATTAAATCGCGATTTTTAAACAAAAAAATCGCGGAGAAATTTTTTTTGGCGCGTTTTTTGAAAAAATCGCGATTTTTTGAAAAAATCGCGTTTTTTTCGAAAAACGCGCGATTTTTTCGGTAAAAAGCGGCAGGGCGCGGGGCAGCGGGTGTTATAAGGGAAAAATGAAATGTTTTTTGCCCATTTGGACAGCGCGTGGCGGAGGAGAGCTTCTCAGCTGGGAGAGAGGACCTTGAGGGCGATTTTGCTGATTCGAGAGGAGATCGCTCACTATTTCGAGAGGAGATTGCCATTTTCACCGTAGAAACGGTATGTAGGTTGATTTTTTTTAGTTTTCATTGTTTCAAAACAATGTTTTTCTATGTTTTTAATTTTTTTTTGTTGAAAAATTTCATATGGGCACCATTTTTTTTTTGTTTTCATTGTTAAAGAATTGTTTGTATTTCTTCATTGATTTGGGATGGGTAGCTTGGTATGGCTATGGGAACCAATTTTTTTTTTTGTTTTCATGTTTTTTAAACATTGTTTATGTTTTTTCATTGTTTTTGGCATTTGCTTACCATTTGGTTGGG
>APFE031032771.1:0-10046 GCA_000404065.3 Pinus taeda | reverse complement strand
TTTTGAAGTATGTTTATATTCTTTTAGTTTGGTATAAAGAAGTAGAATTCAATGCACGGAGATTTGTCCCAATTATTTAAGTTATAAACCTTTAATATAGATTTTTACAACTTAACTATTTTATGATCAAATATATTTAGAGAGTTTATTGAATTGAGAGAGAGAGAGAGAGAGAGTTTATTGAATTGAACTAGAATTCTCCTAGGTAATAATTAGTGTTTAAAGAGGATTGAGATTGGAGAAATCAAAATATATGCGTAAGAGGTTGTGCATAATTGTGAAATAATTAATGTGTCTTTCAACTAAATTAAGTGTTCAGTATATGTTATAAATAATACAAATAATACAGAAATGAAAGCTGAATCAGAAACCCAATTGTTGTAAGGACCACACAAAGAATAAGAAGCCAATTTTCGTAAGGACCACAGAAAGCATATTTAGTCGATTTTTTAGTTTTCTTGCCTTTATGTGTTTACAACACCAAAATTTTCACCATTTGTCTACATATTTTTGAAATTATTGTACATTTAATATTGATATAAATTAATGGTAAACTTTGTGTTGGTTTTTATGTGCGCCACATTTTGGGTGAACACACCACCCATCTTGAGGAACGAAGAAAACTAATGAAGTGAAGAGTGCTAGACCGATATAAATAGAGGAAAGAGTTAGAATATAGACGTCATTGTAGGAAGTAAATGAGGCAATTAATACTACTAGCATAGATCCATCTTAAGTACCGATCTAAGAGATGGATCAAATTTCTTAACGCACAAACTTTTTTAAATTGAATTTTTCAATTTTTAAATTGTATTTCTGAATGCTAAATAGAGTACATATGAGACCAAGTAAACATTTTAACCATATTTTTTTTCTATATAGATATATAATAATTTGACATGGACATACATTAGTTAGCATAGATGTTCATATAGTTTGTTTAAATCTTTTGTTGAAACATTTGATTGTGATCCCTTAGACTCCTTTATAGAAAGGAGGCCTTGTCATTTGTATCATCCAGGAATTGTTCATTTGTGTAATGTAAAGGAGGTTCCCCTCAAAGAGACAAGACTGATTTTTAAGTCATTGATGTCTCTTTTCTATCTTTGCGTGAGCTGGTTTCATAACGTTTAGTATCAGAGCTTTGGATTCATGGAAGTTTCGCTATAACATTTTATCTATGAAGTTTCAGAAGCTACAAACACAACCCATTTGATCCAAAATCATTCTGAACCACAGGTCTGAATTTCAGATCTTGTATTGCTATATTTTTTGAGATATGATATGAGGAAGTTAGGCTTTTTGCAAGCTCTATAATTCCATCTCAAATAGGTCAGTGTGGAATTTTCCCTATGATTTTTTTCTTCAAAGTTTCAAACTATGAAATTAAAACCCATTTGAGCTGAAATCCTAGTAAAGCTTGGACCAGAATTTTAGATCTTGTTTCGCTATATTTTTGGAGATACAGTCCAAGAAATTTAGGTTTTTATAGACTACCAAATTACATCCGACACATGGGACCTTGAGAAAATCATCATAGCATTCCCTTTGAGCATCATATTGAAATTTTGTCAAAAGTTACAAAAAGAGGACAGACCATAGTTTTCTGTGTATTGTTTTTAGGTCGTAAGGTCGAAAAGGTGACACAGGGTAGGTCTTAAAAATTCTCTCTACTGAACAAGTCTATAATCAGGTCATCATAGGAGATTTGGCATAATGCTTTATTGAAGAATTCAATATTGATTAGACTAATGGAGTTAGAAAGAGGACTTAGATGGCTACGACAAACCACAATTTCAGAACTTGAAGGTCTAAAATTAGAGAGTTACAATCATTTAAATATAGAGCTCCTAAAAGGAAGAAAAATAATGTCTCGAATGAAGAAAATAGAAACACCTAGCAAGAAAAATTTGATGGATGATTTGAAGAATTCAATTGCAGATAAGATAAATAGTTTTATATGTGCTATGGAACAGAACTTGAAGAAAGGCATGGAAGATTTGAAGAAAGACATGGAAGGCTTGAAGGGAGATGGGACAAAGCTGCTACAAGAAAGGCCTCCTAATGATGAAAAGGTAGTAGAGGAAAGTCATGATGAGAAAAAAAAATGTTAATCATGATTTCATAGAATCTAACATTGGATTGAAGATGTACCATATTCGAAAGATCGATATGAGGAAGTTTGATGGAAAGGATCCCATAACATGGATACTATAGATGGAGAAATATTTTGATATACATGATGTGCAACTATTACAAACGATATGTATTCCGTTTATATTTAAAACTGAATCAAATTTTTATGGTATAAAGGTCTTGGTTCTTATAAACCACTTTTCATTTGGTCAATTTTCACAGAGGAAATGATAGACCATTATGAGGATACAAAGCGAAACACCTTCTTTAGCCAATTGACAAACCTCAAACAAAAGAGTTGAATGGTAGATCACATTGAGGACTTCCAAAAATTGAATATAAGGGTAAATGATATTCCATAGAAGAAGAGGATTGATTCCTTCATAGGGACTTTAAAAGATAACATTCAACATGAGTTTCATCTTTGGGAAACTGATTCATTAGAGAAAGCATTCAAGTTGGAAAGAAACATTGAAAGAAAAATTATGGCAAGAAGGAATCCTACCACACATAATTAAAAAGAAGGAAGTGTTGTTGCCTCTAGCCTTCACAACCTATAAGGTGGAAACCACAACAATGGGAAGAAAAAAAGAGAAAACAGGCTTTGTTACAGTTGTGATTACAAATACATTAAAGGTCATAAATGTGCTTAGAGGAAATTATTTTACATAGATTGCGAAGAGGACAAAGAAAAGGATCAAGAAACATCAAAAGAATATGATATACACCAAGAACGAACCCCAGATTAAGAAGAAATTAATCCGACAATATCTTGTAATTCATTTGTAGGAATTACCAGTCCTCAAAGTCTCAAGATAGAAGGACATATATATCAAGAAGAAAAAGGATAAACTCACTTTCAGGCATAATCAAATGAAACAACAGGCATATGAAAATCGCAGTGAAAGAAGTTTCTGATATAGGCAACTGTGTATTTTTACTACCTCAACGATACAAACAAATTTCCCTCAATCAAGCTAAGAAGGATAATAAATTATCACCAAAGTATTATGGTCCTTACAAGGTGCAGCAAAAGATTGGTTCTATGACATATAAATTGAGCTTGTTGCATTTTCCTGAGTGCCCCAAGTTTTACACATTTCATTTTTAAAAAAGGTTATAGGTGACAAGCTCCCACTTCAAACAATATTATCAGAACTTGACGAGGAAGGAAAAGTCATATTGGAACCCAAAGAAATCACGGAATCAAGAACCCGACAACTATGAAATCGATCAATTTCATACTATCTCATCAATTGGAAGAACTTACATGCTGAAGATTCCACATGGGAGGATGAAAATTTTATATGGAAGCATCCAAACCTACTCAAGCATTGAGGACAACACTTTTTGAAGGAGAGAGCAATGTTAGGTCGCTATACTACTAGTGTAACCCCTTATTGTTAATAGTGCAACCCCCTTATTATGTTGTTGTGCCCTTGTGGTCCCCATATTGTTATGAACGTAATCCATAGAAGCCCACTATTGTTATTGTTGTGCTGTTACATTATTATTGTTATGTCGGCTCTGACTATACTAGAAAGAAGGTCTTGTCATTTGTATCATCCAAGAATTGTTCATTTGTATAATGTAAAGGAGATTGCCTCCTCAAAGAGGATGTTTTTTAAGTCTTTGATCTTCGTTTCCTATCTTTTTGTGAGCTGGTTTTATAACATATTTTCGAAAAGTATAAGATTTAAACATTTGATTCACAATTTTTTTCTATTTAGAATAGAATAAAAACTTAGCTCATAAACCTAGTTAATGTGTTTCATCTCACCATCTTATGTTTCACATACACATGATATTTATCATCCAGGAGTCTAGTTGAGGTGTTACAATAATGCACAATACTTTTAGGATTTGATACCATAAAATTATATTCATAGATTCACACGGCTATTCTCTTAATACCTATAATAGCTTAATAAACTTTCAAATATTGGGGGTCAGTTATAACTAGTGAAATATGTCATCATTATTTTTAAAAACAAAGGTACATACTAATGGTCACAAACTATTTCACTCTTTGGATAGAATTTGTTCCATTAACTAGAATTAGTGGCCATATCAACAATTCCTTGAACAATATATTATCAAAGAGTTTTGCATTCGAGCTTCTTTTGTTTTTGACAACATTATGCACTTTTCATATTAAAATCTAACTACATAGTAATTATTTGAAGGAATTGTATTGACACATTTGGAAATGTATTATCCTTAGGGAAAAAGATTGGAAAAATGGAGTAACGAAAATATTATCTGCATCATAAAAATAGCCATAATTGATCAACAAAGGAACTCATATAATGCCCTTCCAAATCACCTATGAGTATATCGATTAACTCCAAAGACTTAATATGGAATCTCTGCATATTTTATTGTGTACAAAAGAGAATCCATCCATCCTTCCAACATCTTCCAACCTTTCATCTAATTATCCTAATATTACATTGGTCAATCATGCTAAATCATGTAAGGAAGAAAAAAATACATCATCGAGGATAGAAGAAGAAAGGGATAAACCATGAATCAAAATTTTCAACACAATGGAAGAATATTAAGAAATGGTTTTATAATAAATTTGTTGAAAATAAATATTTCCTAATAGGAGACTTAGCACAAAAATGGAAAAAGTCACATAAAGACAAAGGTGGATTTTTGAAATTTTAACATTTGAATTATACAAATATATCTCATCATTTCGATAAGGTTCTCATATTTTAGAAGAACTTATTATGAAAATAATTTATCTTATATATCTTGGAGCTTTGCACCATGCCCACAATTATGTACTTGGTGTGTATTTATTTATTTTTTATGTACTTAGAATACAACATGAGATGTACTCTATTGAATTTTTTTTAACATTATGTTTAGGTCAAACTGTTTTCAATGTTGTTTGGGAAAAAATCATATACTTAAGCTCTAAATAATGGTAATAGGAATCAAGGGCCAGCAATTATAGTTAAAACATGGGTCTTGGGACCCTCAAGATGGTCATGGGTTGAAACATTAAATTTATATTGTAATACAATATTCCATCCATCTAAAACTAAGCAGGATCGCTCAAATAACCACACATGGACTCATAAGGATTTTGTTAGCCTATGAATGGGGACTTTGGTACCACTAAGTGGTTTTGAATAGTACGTATGTTTCCCAAGACACTAGAAATGATCTAGGGAAGTAGGCCTTGGATTAGGTTGTAAAGAAATCCTTTAGGTGCCTATAACTCTAAATATAAATTTGAGCTATGTAAATAAGGCCATTCCTTAGATTCCTATAATCCCTTTGTAGTACCTAATACATGTGTTTTCTCCCTAAACAATTTATGGGATCTTGGGATTAGTACTCGCTACTCAAACTAACTAGTGGCATCTAAAATCCCTTTTCATATGGCAAGGATATCTTCAAATGGCCATGTGTAGTTTGATAAGATACCTTTAGGGCTTGAGGCTTTAGTTTCCTCCCCCAACCATGGTCAAAGGAATGGTAGTCTTTAATAGATATCAAATCCCTCTAATGATCCTTGTTTCCCAACTAAAGGGTATTCATACTCTAAATACGTTAAATGTGTTTCGAGACCGTACTCTTGAAGTTGGATTCCTATAATCTTATGTTAAGTTCTGAGGCTCACTTTCCCAGTATTAACCATATTTATTTCCCCATGACCTATACTTGGTGCTCAAAACGACATAATGGTGTTCATCATCAATGTACAACTTAGAGGGTAAATATGTGCTTAAGAGTTCATGTGTAGTGAGACAAGCAAATTTTCTTGGACCTTGATTCTTATAATCTTCCTTTATGGTTTAAGGTTTAGGCTTCCCTCTTCAAATATGTATAGGGTGTAACAAATCATGTACCTAGTATGAAAAGTCGACTAATGGCACACATATCCCTAGTAAAGGGCGGGGATATCCTTGAGAGCTATCGTGTGCTGATTTGATGATTTTATAATAGCTATGTATTCTAATAATAATAATAATAACCTTAATTAAACTCTGCATGGGGTAGCTCAAGTGGAAATGACATGGAAATGAAGTCTCACCGAACCAAAGATCTTGGATTCAATTCTTTTCCTACCCTCCTGTTGTGGCCAGCAACAACCCCCCCTTTTTCATTTTAGTATTTGTCCAAAATGCTAAATGAATGGGGACCCCTAGTTTAATTTTTAGAAAAATCAAAATTTCCTTCTTCAAAATAAAGCTACCATCGTAGTCTTAGAACGGTCTTTTGAATATTTTTAACCTAAGTCTACGATAAGGTAAAGGTCTTTAAAAAATTGCATTAATGGGCAAGGCCCCCCAACGTTAAGCCTAACGTCGCATCGCAGTAAGTAATGTTCATAAGGAAAAACCTCAAAATATGTCGATCTGCGATAACACTGATCGCAAGATCGCACATTGCAGAAATGAAATGGCAATACTTAACAAACATCAAACTCCTGCGACCTGCGATGTTGCGGCATGCGATATTGCGATCGTCGTGATGGCACAGTCTTTGATTTGGCGATTTGCGATAAGCGCACCTTGTGATGGCACGATCTTCAATGTAACATAAAGCAAGTCATGAATCATTTAATCGTGAATCCTTCTGGCACGCCATTCAAAGAAAAGCCACTTACCATAATCTGACCCCAAATCAAGCGCTTTTAATGATAGTAAGTGGATTAGTTGTCAGTTATTTAATGAAATAAAGATGTGTGCTTTGCTAAAGAATTGTTTCACGTAAGGTGGCATATTTGGTATATCTGTTGCATTTAAAACTCTCCCATCACCTTTCTCAATCAGTCATTTCCACTTCACTTGTAATCTGCAGGAACTAGGAGATAAGAAGATTCAAAAGCCGAACGCAGGAGCAAATGGCAAAGAAAAATAAAGCCCAAGGCTCCGAGACGAAGGAAAAGGGAAAGGAGATGGCGCCCTTGTACACAGACACTGCATGCAACAAGGACGCAGGAATTTCGACCTGGGAAGGCATGTATAGGCTAGACCCAAGATTTCTTCACCGAATAGCAGCTAGACCCAAGATTTTTCCGTATACAGATATGATCAGCTAGATACTTGACAATGCAGAGTTACAAGGCAGACAATTCAAGGCTCCAGGGCATGGGCTCATAGGATCACTGGCCGTGCAAGACTTAAAGCTTATGTATCATCTTCCTGAGCCTCAGACGACCTACAACACGCAATTTGTCAAGAAATTTGCAGTAGAGAACCCAAACCTGGAATAAACCACTAAAGAATGGACCAGAAGAGAGGAGCCGCTAAAAAGGGACAAAAATGGTATGTACAGCACTGGTTATCTCACCTCTCCATATTTTTTTGCTGCGGCCATGTTGTGCAGGCTGTTTGGGATTCCAGACATAAATAAATTTTCATCTGAATGGCTACCACTCATAGACGCTGCCACAAATTCTCGTGGATTGGGCCAAAATATTTTCTGATAGTTTATACACTGTTGTCATAAATTACCGGTCTAAGAGATCCTTGTCACAAAGGGTCTATCCTCCTTTTTATCTTTCTTCTTACATTATCGATTCTATTTGCTATGTACCTAAATTTCCAACTATGGGTTGGAAATGGACTACCCAGGACCCGTCACCCATTCATGTTTATCACAAAGTATTATGGGATTCACAGTTTTCCCCTCACTTCTATCAGATTTGCCAGGGGCTCATCTTACCCCTATATAGGATGATGTATGGTGAAGAACCGCCGAGGTGCTCACCCGAAGAGCAAATAGACATCATCCCCGTCGCGAGATGGTTCGGGGAAGAATGGTTCACTTATATTAGAGTGTTTGGGAGCACTGTACCTCCACATGTCCTACCTCTGTATGTCCCCGACAAGCTTTTGACTAGGGAAATTGCCTATCAGACTTGCTCAGAAGGCGACCTAACCAAAGAGCTAAAAGACAAGAAGAAGGCCATATGGCCTCAGTTTCCTGTAGCTTGTGGGGCCTTCTCATTGTTCAATGTAGGACATGCTTTTGCCGAAGTAGGGAATGTGATGTCCCTATAATTATTTAAATTCCCCGCTCGACCTTTTGACCTAAATAATGTTGCCCATGATTTCACTACAAGTGTCAGAATAAAAGTGTTCGCCGGAAAGAAAGATTTATTTGATGAATTGTTTCAAAATAAAAGTTCATTCCAGGAAGTTTTGTGAGAAGCTAAGTCGAGGTTATCCCCAGATGACCACGAAAGATTTTTGTTATTCAGAGAAAGAAGGCTAGCCAGTGTTCCCCTAGAAAAGGTGTGCCTGCTCGCCACAGAGCCTACTCCCAGTGTCAGCCTCAGCAGAAACTCTAGTACTTCGAAATCCAAATATGATGTTGCCCAAGGAACACCTGAACGTTATAAAAAGTCTGCAAGCAACCAAGGAAAAGGCGAAGAAACAGCCAAGGATACTGCTCAGTCAAGTGCAATGTCGCAACTGCAAGTTATCGCCTCCCCACTAAGAGATGCCCCTCCTCCCATCATTAAATCACCACTCGTCACGACAGAGCTCGATAAAGAGTGGGAAAACCTGAACGAGCTAATCAGCCTTGAAGGGAAAGTCCCAAGAACACCTGTGAGCGATGCACAGGTAGCAGAAGGAATGGTTTCAACCATGGTCGGTAGAGTCTCAAAAACGGAGCACAGTCATATCACTCCACCTTCTGAGCTTCTACTTAGTGTAGAGGAAATTCCCCCACTGGATGTATTCTATAGTCCTCAACATAAAGCAATGATGAGGAGACAAAGAGAAAAGAGAAATTTGGAGAATACGTTGTCACAG
Organism: Pinus taeda; assembly: GCA_000404065.3. NCBI lineage: Eukaryota > Viridiplantae > Streptophyta > Pinopsida > Pinales > Pinaceae > Pinus > Pinus taeda. The sequence continues at coordinate 1,122 of APFE031032771.1, read as the reverse complement.
GACACTGAACATTTAGACGTCTTATGGAAAGACCCTAACAACAACCCGACATAAAATCTCACGAAGTTGTCTCAAATCGTAGGAGCATACGCTTCTGCGACTATCGACAAAACGTCGGAAGTTCAACAAGTGTTGAGGGAGCAAGAAAACCAGATACAGCTACTACATCAACAGCTACAAAAAGCCAATGCCAGTAATGAAGCGTCCGAACAACTCAAGAAACTAGAAGAAGACTTTCAGCAAATGCAGATAAGCTATCAGAAAAGCCTGGACGACAAAAGGAAAGCAGTTGCAAGCTTTACAAGAAATACACAAGGACGAGCCCAAGCTTGCCGAATTCGTTTCAGAGTCTACTAGCTTAAATGAGCAACTTCTGTAGCAACAGGAAGAGTTAGGACGTAAAATATCGCAGTGGAGTCACTATTGCGAGCTGAGCGACAAACTCACCAATCAAGTGACAAACTTGTGAAGTGACTACGACCAGGTTGACAGATGAGTGACTGAGTATCTATCTTGGCAGGTTGGAGAGGAAGGGAAGCGAGAAAATGCACCCAGAATAAACGAAAGCCATAAAGAATTTCTCTTTAACAAATGGGATGATCAAATCAGGCAGGCAGAATAGGCGGCAGAGGCAGCAACGACACAGGCGAGCGTTCTTATAGAATGTGTAAATGAAAATTTACACAGAGCCAACTTAATCATAGAAACCACCCCGGGATACCTACCAAACAAGTCACTAATAGAGGCAGAATGGAAAGAGAAGGCGCAGGCAAAGGGAAAAGCGATCCAGGCATTGAACAGGTTGAATTGGTAGTGCTATTGGGCATACTTAATCAAGACACACAGTCAATGGATGACTGTGAGATGCATCATAAACACAGCCGAGAAAGTAGTGCCAACTCTCATAGATTCCGTTTTTGCAGCCCAGCTCAGCGCAGAAGTCGGCCAACCGACTCTTCTCAAATCCATGATGAAAACTTGCAGTTTTAAGGACCAAATTCAGAAGTAGCTTATTTTTAGTAGCTTGTTGTTTCTTTTTGTTTAGATTAGGAAAAGGACGGTCATTTGAGAGCCGTATCCTAAAATTTTGTAAAAACACTATTATTAGAATTAGGAAGTAGT
>APFE031032770.1:44834-62098 GCA_000404065.3 Pinus taeda | reverse complement strand
TTTGAGGAAGCCATCAAGCATCAAGTCTGGAAGGATTCTATGCATGAAGAATATGAGGCTATTATGAAGAATGATGTCTGGGATGTGGTCCCGAGACCGAAGGACAAATCTGTTGTCACTGCTAAATGGCTCTATAAGATTAAACATGGATCTGATGGGAGTGCTAAAAAGTTTAAGGCAAGATTTGTTGCCCATGGCTTCTCTCAAAAGGAAGGAATTGACTATGATGATATATTTGCACCTATGGCTCGATATACCACCATCCGATCCATCATAGCCCTTGCTGCTATGCAAGGATGGAGTCTTCATCAGATGGATGTCAAGACCGTTTTTCTGCATGGTGCAATAAAGGAAGAGGTGTATGTAGAACAACCTCTGGGATTTGAAGTTCAAGATCGAGACTCTTATGTCTGCAGGTTGAAGAAAGCCCTCTATGGGTTAAAGCAAGCACCCAGAGCTTGGTATGAGAGGATGGATAGTTACTTGATGAAGTTGGGCTTCACTCGAAGCAATGCTGATCCAAACCTTTACTTCAAGATTGTGGAAGGAAAGCCTCTCATTCTCGTACTGTATGTGGACGACCTCTTCCTGACAGGTGATGACCCTCTCATTCATCAATGTAAGAGGGATCTTGCTGCTGAGTTCGAGATGAAAGACCTAGGACTGATGCACTATTTCCTAGGCCTGGAGGTCTGGCAGAGACCTGGAGAGATTTTCCTTTCTCAAGGAAAATATATTGTGAAGCTTCTGGAAAGATTTTGGATGGTGGACTGTAAGTCCGTGTCGACACCAATGGAACTCAACTTTAAGAAGTTGAGTGGCAGCGCTGCAGGGCCTATCCTGGCAAATCCTACTATTATCGTCAACTCGTAGAAGCTTTGATGTTCTTAGTGAACACCCGTCCGGACATATGTTTTGCAATGAACACTTTGAGTCAACAGATGGTTGAGCCTCATCATTTTTGGTGCCAAGAATCTTTTGAGATACATGTTGCATACATTGAGCTCTGGGAGCTCTGGAGCAACATACGACCACAGGGTGACTCACCCTCCCCTGGTGGTGCGCTTGTGGGACAAGATGATTCGCTCTCTTGTGGAACAGGATGATTCGCTCTCCTGTGTAGCAGGATGATTAGTTCTCCTGTGAGGCCTGGATTGATGTGTTCTCCATGGCGATTGTAGCAGGATTGATGTGTTCTCCTGTAAGGACAGGATTGATTAGTTCTCCTGTCGAGGCATCCTACCCATGCAGTCTGGGACTCATGGGAAGTACCTCTCATCTGATCAATGAGCAGGGAAATGAAGTTAGGGACCATAGTAGTACCGATGGACGCATCGTTGTATCTACCGTACTCCCTACGCTAGGATGACCTCCATTGATCTGGGATCAATGTTACTGATTTGGGACCAGTGGTACGCACTCTGAGACTGACTTCGTGTCAGTGGAGAATGGTATGAGACATTCTCGATACCACTGTGATACTCTGTGATGATCAGAGTGGGATTCGTATGACTGAGAATCCTGTGTTCCACGACCGATCCAAGCATATTGATATCAGGTACCACTTTATCCGGGATATGGTACTGCGAGGCGCCGTAAGGCTCGATCATATAGGAACTGATGAGCAGGTCGCGGATATTCTCACTAAGCCCCTGGGGAAGGTCAAGTTCCTAACCTTCCGTGAGAGTCTTGGTGTCGTGGAAAGACCCTATGATGTGGGTCCTGTTGGACGATGAGCTCTGGAGCTCTGGGGGGCTTTGGGGATAGCTTCTCGGAGCTATAAGCACTCATAATGCTTCTGCCCCACCCTTGTGATTATTGAGCTGGTTCGCCACTCATTTATCTGTGCCTCGTATGCATCCTACCCATTGAGTTCAGGGCTCATGGGAAGTACCTCTCATTTGGCCAATGAGGTGTGGAAAGGCTAGAGACTATTAGCAAAGACTGATGGACGCATCAGAGATTGCCGTACTCTCTATCTAGGATGGCATGGTCCAACCACTTGATCTGGGATCAAGATTTGTGAGGTCTGGGACCTCTGGATTGATTATGTCAGTCGGGGGATGATGTCTTTGTGACTGACCCACTTCTGTTCTGAAATAAAGAAGCCAGCAAAGCAAGTTTCGGCGGGATGACGCACGATGTTGATTGCACTAATAGATGGAGTTCTCCCTAGTTGAGAGGGAGTGTTAAATTTGGACAACTAGGTCCAAACTCCATGTTTTGATGCTCAGATTAAGAGGCTAATATTTTGTTGGATTCCTCTTTCTGAGAGGTGTAAAATCCATATAAAAATAGTCTTAATCCGATGAGCAGAACTTATATTTTGAATTTATTATTCTTAATAAATTATATGTGCAAGGTCAGCCAGTTTTGTCATGTAGGCTCACATGCCCAACAGATGTGTCACACCCTCATTGATGTATATATATACAGGTAAAGTTGGAGAGAATTTGATCACAATTCAACTCACATCTTCCTCTCTCATCTTAGAGAATACAAGCTACCTGGAGGACGAATTCAGCCACACGTGGGAAGGACGAAGAGGACAGACTGTACGGCTTTTCTGTAGTACGATTTTCTGCTGCTAGGGTTTTGCAGAAGTTTGACCAGCGTTGACTTTGGTCAACGCTTGGTCCAATCAAGCTGAAAATTTGTGGGAGGTTCGATTTTTGAAGGCCGTACTACCTGGCACAAAAATCGAGGTCAAAGGGTTGACCGTTTTGCTGGTGCGTTGACTTTTAGCTTGCTGCCCCTGCGTTGACTTTTCAGGACAGCGTTGACTTTTGCAGAATTGACTTGGGTTGACTCATCTACTGGTTGGAGGGTTGTTGTGACACATCTGGGCTGGCTGACCAAAAGAGACTTTGCTGGTTGAAGCATCCTGTTGACCGCCGAAACGAACACACACATTTTTCCTGTTTCTGATTTGTCTTCTGTAAGATCTGCTTATATGTTCTATCTGCATTTTGCTTAACTACTTGTATGATTGCTGTGTGAAAAGTGAAATTGCTCTTAGCATAGAACATCTCCAAAATTTAACACCAACCCTGCCCTAGGAATATCGAACTGACTAATCAATCCTCTGTGTGTTCAAATGAACCCCAAGCCTCCTTCTTAGACTTTTCTCATTGAGACTTCAATGACCGAGATTAAGTCTCTAATCAATAGCTAAGATTAAAACTTTGCTTGATCCGTCTTCTAGAACATTCTCACCCATATTTTGATTAATACTCATTAATATTTTAATATTCCTAAGTTTAGACTTAGGAACCCCATTAATAATATTAATTATTTTAATAAAATACAATCTGGGTGGAATTTCACCAAACGATTTCTGGGTTCTTTAGAAGTCATGTGCCTTAGCCTCTTCACCAATTTTCATGGCTAGAGCACATCCAATGCTACCAAAAACTAACATCAAACCCCTTCATATCTTTTAGTTGGGCAACCAACGACCTAGGTTAAATCATAATCAAAGGCTCAGATCATTTTGGCTCGATCTGTGTCTTTTTCTAGAAGTTTCACCCCTGATTAGATTAATACCCATTAATATTTTAATTTACCTAAGTTTAGACTTAGGGACCCCATTAAAAATATTAATTATTTCAATAAAATCACTTCTGGGTGGAATTTCCCAAAACACTCTCTGGGTTCTTTGGAATACATGTGCCCAAGCCTCCCTGAAAAATTTGAGGCTTAGAGCACATCCGTTGCTACCGCAAATCAACACTCAACACATTCTTCTGCAACTTCGATATGCCCAACAAATTCTTTTGTTTAGAAAATTTTTCTGCCCAACAAATTCTTTTGTCCAGCAAATTCTTCTGCCCATCAAATGTAGAAACCCTACCACAAGAGAGAGAAAGAGAGGCCCAAAAACTTCGATCTAGTTCTTCTCCTTCCTTTTTGTCCTTTTTCCATCTTTTATCTTGAGAAGATCGAACTTGCTTGAGTGAGTCACAATGAGGTCGAGTTCCTTTTTATTTATAGGCTTGTGAGGGGTACGAATTGCTCTCTTTAGGCCGACTTGATCTTTGTGCCATGATGAGGTCTTGGATGGTCTTTTGATTCTATTTTGACTCAAATAAATTTTCTTTACAATATGTAACATGTCTAAATGGGTCTTCAAAACATGAGAATGACTCAATTGACTTTATGACAAACCTAGAAGCACTCAATGCATGCTTGACCTAAAATAATTTTTTTTTGAGCATGAAACCCATGCCTCATGAATAATAATAAATTTATTTTTCTCTTTTCATTAAATACATAAAATCACGAATAGATATGCCATTACGAAGACCGAACCCAGTTACATATTTCAACACTCCCTCTTAACTAGGGTGGTATTCATAATCCATACAAGGTACTTGAACATTCTCAATCTGAAGAATTCTCATAAGAAGATTCGGATTGGTAACCCATCTGTATATCATCATATTATCTAGCATTGTCACATAGCAAGGCCTTGACTAACAACTCTATCTCTCCACAAGATCATAGAAGAATGCTGGCGAGACCAATGATTTATAGACACCTTCATCATTGTCTCTCTCGCAACATACCCCACCTGGGTTCTCTCAGAGTATGTTCCATCAGGACTATTCTTATCTTGGATTCCTAGTCCTCAAAGAATATCAATCCTCTATGACTACTCTTATCTTGGATGCCCTACCACATCCTCAAAGAGTATCAGATGCTAGATGCTTACGCAATCTTCCATTCTGTCTTCCTTGGTGAAGACCAGAATGATGTGTCTATCTCTCCTCATGGCCTTCACAAGACTGGCGGATGTTAGTCCTGGTCTAGTGCATGACACATGAAGTAGAGAACCATATTTGTCCCTCCCTCTTAACCACAGATGACCAACCCATTCCATAAAAGGAATGTACCCAATCCCCCTCTTAATCAAGGACTTGTCCAAGCCCCCTCTTGACCAGGGCCTTACTTCCAGCAACACTTTAGGTGGAGATCATGGGACAATCAACTACTGATGAATTTTATAAGTCTATCCATTAGAAAATTAATTTGTATTCTGCTAGTTTATTTCTTCTACTTGTTTAAATCAAACAAGTTATTTAATACAATTAAATACCGAAATAAACACAATATAGTCACAATATCTACAGATCATCAACTGAATGAAAACAAGCACACAAGTGACACCGTTATTTTTGGACAAATGCCCTCAGAAAAACCCAATGTGGGAAAAACGATGCAGCTATTCTGAGGGTTATATTATTAAGCAGTCTTCTGAGTACAACAGGGTGCCTAACGGGCTCACCCAACAGAGAAAAATACACGGCAACAATACCTCTATATTTGGAAATAGGTATTCAGAAAACCTGTCTCATGAAACCCTCTCCGGCACAACTGAAGCTCAGCGCTGGCCCTTTTGGCCTCAGCGTCAGCCCTAGGACCCTCTGCATCAGCCCTCTGAGGCACTGCGCAGCCTCTGGGACCCTCTACGTGGATGACGCAGTCCCATAGCCTTTGCGCTGTCTCTGCTAGGATCTGCGTAGCCTGGACTGGTTGTTGTTCTCGCTCTCTCTACTTCTGCGCTGGGCTCCCAGTATTGTCTTTGCCTCTCTGCCTCGTACTCACTACCCCTCGCTGTTGATCACCGATTCAACTTTGCTTAGCAACCCCGCTCTAGCAAAATGAATGATTAATCCCTCTGGTGTGTTCTCCAATTGACCCTCAAGGCTCCTCTTACACTTTTCTTGTTGGTCCTTCAACGGTCGAGATTAAATCTCTAATCAACAACTGAGATTAGGTTTTATTTGATCCATGATTTTGGAACCTTCTAACCCAGTTTTATATCAATAACCATTAATATTTTATATTTCCTAAGTTTAGACTTAGGAACTCCATTAAAAATATTAATTATTTTAATATCTCCTAAACTGGCTACAATCTATCCAAACCATTTCTGGGTCTTGGAGATCTCATGCGCTTTAGCCTCTCCACCAATTTTCATGGCTAGAGCACATTCGATGCTACCCTAAATCAACACTCCCTCTTAGCGAGGACTGTGCTCTAGTAATACTCCTCACTGAGTATCACGCTGATCATCCAGCACTAGTACCTGTGCTAAAGTTAGGCTTGCTGCCCAACATCCTCTGCACTGTTGCATTCTGTATTGCTGCCCATGGCCTTGCCACTGCCACTGTTGCATCCGTATGACAGCTCCCTGTACATCCGTGTTGCTACTGGTCCATCCTCCCAACACTGCATCTGCACTGCAACCCCCTCTCATCATGCTGCATCGTGCTACTGCATACTACTACTACACTGCAACTCAGTTACTGAGAAGTAAGTAATTGATCCATCAAAATTCTGACATCTCTGTCAGGCTAGAAATGCTCCCAATGCTAAAGCTCTCTCTGTCGCTAACAAGTGCTCCCTCTACTGACCTATGTGCTACTACAACAACTTCCTGCATCTTGCACCATTGCACACCTCTCTATGCCATCCTGCACCGTTGCAAGACTCCCATGCCTCTCGCATTGTTGCAGCCTGCTAGCCTCGCGTTGCCCAGGGACTGCTGCATTGTAACACTCTATGTCGCTTCATCCGCATCCGTCTCTATCGACATTTGCTAGTCCCGCTACTCCTCTTTGGGTCTCCCGTAGCAACGTATAATCTAAGAGGTTGGGTACCTCAAGGATCTTGCCCCTCATTGCCTGTAGTCCGTCTGACTACAGCTTGATGTCTTCCCACTTCTTCTCAAGTGGCACATGAACACTCATGGCACAATCGTCATCCTCCTCGACCTCCTTCTCCGCCTTCGCTGGGGTTGCCTTCGAGTCCGAAGTCTCTCCCTTACTCTTCTTCCTAGGACACTGGTTTGCATAATGACCTAGTTCCCACAATGGAAACACTTGACCTTGGAGAGGTCCTTCTTTCTTTTCTCCTGCTTTCCTGCAGATGCCAGAGCCGCATCCTCTTCCTCTTCCTTCTTGATCTTGACCACTTTCCCGCTACTCCTTGTATTTGTTAGCCATCTGATCTCCTCTTAGCGAAGAGCCACCCACAGTTCTTCCCAATCTAGAAGACTCGCCTTGCCCAGTACGCTCAGGATAAATGTCTCCCACTCCTCGAAGACTGCGTTAAGTGCGGTTCTCACCAACATCTCCTCATCTGGCGTGGCCCCTATGGAAGTAAACTGGTCCCGGATTTCCTTCAACCAACTAAGGAAGTGATCTATCTACTCCCCCTTCTGCATCTGGTATGACCGCAGCTGATTCTCAAGTAACATCTTCCTCTGCACAGAAGTATGTTGATTTCTTCAGGGCCTCCCACATCTCATTTGCCATATTCTTCTTGGCAATATGTTGGACCACATGATCCTTGACCTCGTCAAGGATGATGCACTTCGCCCTGGCCATTGCCTCCTCGTACTTTTCATTCTCAGCTGGGTCAATTGGGATTGCTACTTCTTTCAAGGCGAAGGCCTTGATGTGATATCTGTCTAGAATGGACAAGATCTTGGCCTTCTAGACCACAGAGTTGGACGCTTCGTCAAGCCTATCTTAATCTCTTAGCCCATTCACGACCATCTCGCTGCTCTTCTGTTGACTCCTCCAAGTCTCTCTACTTCCCTCCTGGAAGTTCTCGGTTCGACTCCTACTGAGTCTCTCTACTTGCCGTCTAGAAGTTCTCGGTTCGACTCCTGTTGAGTCTCTCTACTTCCCGTCTGGAAGTTCTCGGTTCGACTCCTGCTGAGTCTCTCTGCTTCCCGTTTGGAAGTTCTCTTGTGGACTCCCTCTGAGTCCCGATTTCCCTCCTAGAAATCCTTCTTCCAACGTCAAGTTGCCCCTCTCCGATCCTCTGTGCAACTGCAACACTGATCTGGATTCCATGGCTAGAAATCTGTCTCAACAGCAACACCCTCAACCTTGGTTTTGCCCTATTAGGTACTGCTCTGACCACAGAAACCCACCAGCTTCGCTCTGCAAACTACCCACAGGCTCCTATGCCCCAACAACTGAAGGATTGAGCCACTTGGCTCTGCGCAATCCCGACACCAGCAAATCAGCTCCCTCAACCAACTACATTAGCCCTCTTGGCCTCTGCGTGGCTCTGCATGAGCCTCATTCTACCTCCCTTATCCTCTACGCTGGCCTTTCTCTAGCCAGACTGATGATGCAGTCCCTTTGCGTCACTCCTTCCTCTGTCGCCTCCTGCAAGGATCAACTCTGTCACTAAGGATAGCTTAATTTGCTGCAAATGCTCTGCTTGGATGATGCCTTAAGTTTTCCTGTGAACTGCAACTACACTCCGATACCATGTTGAATTTTCTAAGTCTATCCGTTAGAAAATTAATATGTATTCTGTTGGTTTATTTCTTCTACTTGTTTAAATCGAACTGGTTATTTAGTACAGTTAAATACCGAAATAAACACAATACAATTACATCATCTACAGATCATCAACTGAAAGAAAACAAGCAGACAAGTGACACCGTTATTTTTGAACAAATGTCCCCGTAAAAACCCAATGCGGGAAAACTGGTGTAGCTATTTTGAGGTTTATATTATTAAGCAGTCGTCTAAGTACAACAGGGTGCCTAATCGGCTTACCCGACAGAGAAAAATACACGGAAACAATACCTCTATATTCAGAAACAGGTATTCAGACAACTTGTCCCACGAAACCCTCTTCGCAACAACTGAAGCTCAGTGTTGGCCCTTCTGGCGTCAGCGCTCTGAGGCACTGCGCAACCTCTGGGACCCTCTGCGTCACTCTAGCAGCCTCTGCATGGACGACGTAGTCCCTTAGCCTCTGTGTTGTCTCTGCTGGGCTCTACATAGCCTGGACTCGCTGCTACTCTCGCTCTCTCTGCTTCTGCACTGGTCTCCCAGTATTGTCTCTACTTCTCTGCCTCGTACTCATTGCCTGTCGCTGCTGATCATTGATTCAACTTTGCTTAGCAACCCCACTCTAGCAAAATGAATGACTAATCACTCTGGTGTGTTCTCCAACTGACCGTCAATCCTCCTATTATACTTTTCACGTTGGTCCTTCAACGACCGAGATTAAATCTCTAATCAACGGCTAAGATTAGATTTGGCTTGATCCATGACTTTTGGAACCTTCTAACCGAGTTTTATATTAATACCTGTTAATATTTTATTTTTCCTAAGTTTAGACTTAGGAACTCCATTAAAAATATTAATTATTTTAATATCTCCCAAACCGGGTACTATTTGTCCAAACCATTTCTGGGTCTTGGAGATCTCATGTGCTTTAGCCTCTCCACCAATTTTCATGGCTAGAGCACATCTGATGCTACCCCAAATCAACAACTGCTTGTCAAACTCCTTCCTTTGATGTCATGAATTTCTTCTTTGTCATAGAGTCTACATCTTTCGGGACTTTTTTATAGGGCACAAACCATCCATCACTTTCATCCATGAGTCATGTTAGTCATGTCATCATTCCTCTCACTGGAAAGTGGTTCATTAGTTCATATTTGGCCTTCCTTCATGCCATGTTTCCTTAAGGATCTTTCATCCTGCTACATGGGTATTAGTTGCGGAAGACATCCATAGTTCTTCCCTTGGCAGCCCTGCATAAGCCCATCTAGATATTATTCAATAATAAGAAATGAACATTAAATCAAAATTACCTTTGTGATGGTCTTTCATCATGACATCTTTCTGTTTGCATCAACATCCTACATCCATATTGCCACATCTCCAGAAGATATATATTGTCAAGGGTCTCTTTCTTTTTCAAACTTGATCAGGGTCTTCATATCTTTCATGAAGATATCATAGTCAAATCTTTCAGTCCTTGGATGTTGATTTCCTTCTCCATAGTTTCATATTTCATGATCTCTTCCTTTCTTTACACATTTCCTTCCCAAGAACTTCCAATCAGAGTTCCTCCAATTTTTGTCAACCACCTCATATTTCATATGAGGACATATTATGTTGATTTCATCTCATCAATGTGTGATCTATGCCTTCATGTATCCTTCCAAAAGAGGAGATCCTTTCTTTTGATCATGCTCTTGAGATAGAGCATTTATCCATGTTATGTGTAACCATATGACATGACTTTACTTTATCAAACACAAGCATACATGCCTCATTTTCCTTTTGGCCATCTATACTTCCTTCAAAAGCTTCTTTGATTGAAATAACTTCAATCCCTTGTCCTGCTCTACTTCTTTTGACATCATACCATCATCCCATGAATTCCTACAAGTTGGAATTCTTGATGAAACACTTAACTTTTTTTTAATCAGTGAACCTTCCAATGGAGATTTCAACAAAGGATCTTGAGTATTCTCATCCAACAAATGTTTCCTTTTGACTGATGTATGATGAGCTTTATACTAGATGATCTTTTCTTCTTTTCATAAGTACCATTTATGCTTCTAATGAGGTTACCAAGAGTCATGTCCTTCTATATGTGACTACCATAGACTTCTAGTTCAGATATCTTTCATGATCCTCTATGATGATGTTACGAGCTCTTGCTTTCAATGCTTAAGATGCCATGTTGTATCCTGTCATGCACCTTAGTGATTCGTGATAGCCATATCTTACAACAGAAAACTTGAAAAACAAAAACTTGAAAGGAACTCGGTGAGGAAGACTATCTCAATCATAGTAGAGATCTTTTACTTCCTCTTTCTTGGATTTCTTCTTTTCAGCTTCCTCCACTTCATTGGTGAAATGAGCTTCTTCTCCTCCCCTTTTGTTATTGTCCTTTTTGAGCTTAGGACAATCTCTCTTGTAGTGCCCATATCCATAGCATTGAACCTTCACCATATTCTTCTTCCTTTTCTAAGGACCAAATTTCCCAAACTTTCCTTTCCTTTTCACCATGACAACATATGCTTGAGTTTTCTTGTTTGATCCTACATCACTTTTTTCCTTAAACCTGGTTTCTTCAATTTTGTGTAGTGACCATAGTGCATTCAATGGAGTATCTTCCTTCTTCCCATAAATGCTTGATGTAAAGTTAGCCCATTCCTGTGGTAGTGTATTGAATACTATAGTAGTTGTTTCCTTGTCCGATGTTATCTCTCCCAAATCTTGTAGTCGGTTCATTATTTCAGAAACCCTCATAACATATCATTCCTTCTTCCTTTGATATCATCATCTTGTAGAGCTTGGTTCTTAATGATATCAGTTCTCCTACAAAACTTACGGAGAATAATTTCGCCAGTTTGTCATAGATGTCTTTTCACTTTTCCAATTTTGCTACATAAGGATTCTTTGAGCCCTTATTTCCTTTTTCATGTACTGAGCTAGAGCTTGAGCTTCTTCCTTTCGAGGTTTAGTGACAAAACCCTTAACATGCTCAGCGACTTCATTTTCTATGAGGATCAAATCTATCCTCTTCTTCTATGCAAGAAAGTTTGACAACCCAGCCAATTTGTTGTTTTCCTTGCAAAATGAAGTCATTTTGATAGATTTAAATATAGATATAAAGATACTTAATTGTAAAGTGAAGATGCTCCTTGATGTTAATATCTTCAACTTGATGCCTTCTTGATTTTGATGATGATAGAAGATATTTTCTTGATGAAGATGTCTTCCTTCAAAAGTGATCCTTCAACAAGAGGGAGATCACCTTAATTCCTTGATGATGATGATTACGCTTCTTCCTGCTTCTCCAGAATGTAAAGACTTTTAGATGCTTCAATGTGTAGTTCTTCTATGGATGAGCTAGGGTTTTTCAGGTCTTCTGACAACTTCTGATTTCGGCCCTTCTTCATATTTTAGGTTTGGTATTGCAGGATTGCAATTTCAACTTCGCCTGCAGAAACCTTAGGTCACATGTGTGGCTGGAATATGGACAGACTTGCCTCCTTTTGACTTCGCTTGACCTTGAGTCCTCTGACAATTCGGCTTGCTAAATAGTCCTTCTTTAACCCAAACTTTGTCTCCTTTGAGTGACTACAATTTTTGGCTTCTACTGTTGTAGGATGATACCCTAACCTTCACACATGTGGAGGAGAATTAGCCCAAAACGGAGCAGGTATTGCTTCGCTCTTCTTTATTCTTGCTTCGCTGGGTATATGGCTTCTTTCTCTTTCTTGATCGAACTCGTCTTGATGCTTCTTAGATACTTTTCTAGTGCTTCGGCCCTTGAGTGTCCTTCTTTAAGTTGCCTTTCCTTGTCTTGACACCTTCACTCTGATACCATGTTGAGAAATCTAGGGCATCTAGATTAGACTTTAATAATTGCTTGTGATGCATTTTTACTTAACTTGATTAGTTTCTTTTTACACTTTATTACTATTAGTGTTCTTTATCATCAAACAACTACCAAACAATAAAATCAAAGAGACAATAGGACACAAGATGTAGGCAATCAACCAGGGCCAAAACGTCTCCAACTAGGAGGAAAACCGACAAGAATTCTTCTCTTCTTATAGAACTTTAATTGACGAATTCCAAGTCCTATGACCCTTGACCAAGACCCTACAAGACCAAGTCAAACCTTGATTCCAACAACTTCTACAGTTTTGACTTGCCCAATAGATTCTTCTGGAACTTTGACCTACCCAACACATTCTTCTGCAACTTCGATATGCCCAACAAACTCTTTTGCAACTTCGACTTGCCCAACAAGTTCTTCTACCCATCAAATGTAGAAACCCTAACACGAGAGAAAGAGAGGCCCAAAAACTTTGATCTGGTTCTTCTCCTTCCTTTTTGTCCTTTTTCCATCTTCTATCTTGAGAAGATCGAAGTTGCTTGAGTGAGTCACAATGAGGTCGCGTTCCTTTTTATTTATAGTCTAATGAGGGGTACGAATTGTTCTCTTTAGGCCGACATGTCCCTTCATCTAGGCCGACTTGATCTTTGTGCCATGACGAGGTCTTGGAGGGTCCTTTGGTTCTATTTTGACTCAAATAAATTTTCTTTACAATATGTAACATGCCCAAATGTGTCTTCAATACATGACAATGACTCAATTGATTTTATGACAAACCTAGAAGCACTCAATTGGTCATTGACCTAAAAATAAATTTCCCTTGAGCATGAAACCCATATGTCAAGAATAATAATAAATTTATTTTTCTCTTTTCATTAAATATATAAAATCACGATTACATATGCCATCATGAAGACCAAACCTACTTACATATTTCAACATCCCCCTCCCCTTGTCCACAATTTGGGTCAGGGCTGGAATGATTCCCGGAGGTTGATGTAGCTCAAAAGAAAGATAAAAGCATAATTTGGCCACTTACAACAAGAAACATACCACAAAATGAAAAAGATGGTCAGGACATAAAAATTTAGCACGTGGGCAAAAGGCAAGCATGAGCTCTACCCCCTATCGCTATGGCCATCGCCCTAATTCCTAGGGCCCTTATGGGTGCCCCTGCATCATTAAGGAACCCATGATTGTCCCAACCCTTGGTGGGTGATGAACTTCCCAACCTTAAGGGGGTAATCACTGCTTCATCGTACATATCATGCTCTCCTCCCCTGGAGCCCCGAGCAGTAAAATGAAGATAAATCAATAAAAGGCAAAAGGCATATGAAGAAAGGTGGAAAAACAAAGGTCGAGGTAACTCATGTACCATGATTGCTCCCTCCTGCATCCATATACCCATTGTGTGGGCTTTCCTCATTGTAGCTTCCCTTGTATCATGGCATGTGGCTTGGAGCCTTCCTTGTTGCCCTGCTCCATTCCATCATCATTTCACATGATACTTGCCATTTGATAGATGTACCATGACTAGTCAATCCCTTAGAAATTGAAACCACCTAATAGGGTCCTTATTAACCTCTCTTGTTGAGCAAGGAAACACCTGTACATTTTGAAGCCCATTTGGAAGGGCATGCCACTATGAAGTGTCCACTTTTGCCCCTGATTAGCAAGCTTATTTACTCAATTGCACTGATGATTTTTTGTACTGGAAGGTGAGGAGACACATTGGATTTTATATAGGATTGCAGGTGGTCTCCATCTTAGACTTGGCCTCTTCATATGGGATCTAAGCCCTTTAGAGGGTCATAATGGCACTTGTAGGGTGAGTGTTGGGCCTCCACCACAACAGAGCATTGATTGCTATACCATGGGCTTCTTCAACACCACACATTACTTGTTCATGTCCCAACCATATAGAGACAATGATGCACTTGGACCACACTGCCCAGTCGGCCACGCATTTGCAGCAAACACTTAGCGGTTGATCCAGGGCCCAGATGGGGTCTTGTCTCATCCGGAGAGGCACGAGAGGGTGTGCATCATCTTTGAGCCCTCATTAATAAAGCATTGACTTGCTATTGAGCCACCGAAGACCCATGCTACCATTGATTGTGCCCCACAGCGACATGGGGGCACCACAGTATGTTTTTCTTGGAAATCAAGGGGCCACCCCCTTAATCATCATTTTTGGAGCCCTCCTCTTCATCATGGCACTTTGAGGACTGATTCTAGCCTTCCAACGACCCTCTTGACCATTATTCTATCATTTCAGTTAGCTTTGGACGACTTATTTTCTAGTTATTCAGCGATTTGGTGGGCTTGTCACCAAAGGAGATGATATTTGCACATTAAAATATTATTAGGGGCTTAATTAGGCCAAATTAGACAAATTCAAACTTGGGGAGCCTCATATAAATATAAGAGGCCCCATTTGTGTTAGACATCATCACTTGGATTTGTATCTCTCTTCTTGAGAAACTTGGACCTACAATTTTGGATGAATTTTGGAATGTGTGGATGCATTTTGACATTTGGAAATTTTGCTATCTTTTCTTGGAGCTTCTTTTTGCAATGTTGATGGATGGATATACTCTCATTGTCTTGTAAGTACTATTTGATGCTATATTTTTACCATGTTGAATGTCTAATGTATGGAATGTCATTTCATTATAGTTAATGTGCCCTAATTAAATGTGAATTCATGAGAACATTGAATTTATTGGAAAGATTGCATGCATTACTCATTGGCAATGATGAAAGAATGTTCCTAGAGGTCAATATTGTGTATTTAATTCTTGAAACCAGTGTGGAAAAAGTCTGCAAAAAATTCGCGATTTAATCCTAAAAACATGATTTTTTGAACTAAACGATTTAATCCCCCGACTTTTTGGTGAGTTTTTCACAAAGGAAAAAATTGCGATTTTTTCGTTATACTCCCAATTTAATTGGGAGTCAACCCAAAAAGTCGGCCTCCCTTCCCAGGCTGCAAAGGTGAAAAAACTATAAATTGAAGCTTCCATCCATGCATTTTCAAGTTATTGCATTTGTATTGTTTGTCATACTTCTTGCGAGCATAGCAGTCTCATTTGTAATCTATTAGTTTTGAGGTTAAGATATGTTTTTGTTTTCCAAGGAAAAACAAATCTTTATACTTCATATTTCTAGTTAGAAAGCAAAGTATACATTGGCTAAGCCTCCAGGCTTTCAGTGATCCAGACTCTAACAGCCACTGCCCCTTCAAAAGATTACAAAAGTACCAAAAGGATAGGCATACAACAGTCTTCCATAGAAAGAACCCCACACCATCAAAAGCATTGTTACAGTTGTTGAATGCTTCCAGAAGAAACAACAAAGAGGAGGTCATGAAGATCAAACATCAACAACCTGTCCAAAAAAAACAAAACCAGTGCCTCAAAAAAGAACCCATTTTTCAGACAGGAACAAACTACCTGTGAAATCTTGTGACAACAAAGATCCTTCCTGCAATGAAAGCACGTTTTGAAAGGGAATCTTCGTTAGTGGTGAACTCCCTATAAATGTGGGGAAAGGTTATGTATCAGAAGTGGATTTTACCTCCAAGAGTTTTTGAATAATAGATGCCAAGGCTAGGTTAAGAATCTGACATCTACTGTTTTCTTAGAAAATAAGTAGCTTGGAATCACCAAGTGTTAATTTTCACATCTACTGTGATACTCACTCTTAATTTTCATTGGACCTACCACCTGACACCTTATTACCCAAGTAGATTACAATCTACTGAATAAATGCATGACTTATTTCTTAATACAATTAATGGAAACAAAAATTAAAAGGGGAAGAGGATCTCAGTGACTAATTACTTGATGACTTTTAGATGACTCATGATATACATTTATTATATTTTTTGTTGATATTTTGACTCTTGAGAGTTGAGACTCAGACAAGACTCAAAATTCAGGAGTTGATTCACTATTTTGATATGTGATGTAGCACTAGACTTCATATACATATTATATATTAGCTCTCTTTACGTGTTTATGTGGAAATGGATTTATTTGATGTCGTGGATGCTCTAGATGTTAAAAAAAAATAAAAAAAAATGGATGATTTTGTGTTTTTTTAATTTTGCTGATTTTTTAAAAAAAACTCTTGACTTTGACGAGTTTTTCAACTTTTGGACCCTTGTCGAATTAATCCCGACTGAGACTTTTTCCACATTGCTTGAAACCCCATCATATGTTGACACCGAAGTGTAAAATTCTATTGTAGCTATGAAGTTGCCTCCCCTAGGGTTAGCAAAGCTGCATTAGTTCTCCTTGAAGAGCAAAATCATCAAAATCAAAGTAATTCCTAACTCCATTATTCCCAATAGGTAAGCACTGGTCTAGAATCCTTAGTGATCACCCTCTCATTGACAAATTAATCTTCTTTCACCTCCTCACACTTTTCTTCATCCCTTTAAGGCCAAGGAAGCCTCTCTAGGGCTTGGAGTGAAATTCTTTAGGAGGGAGCTCTTGGAAAACCATTTAAGAATGTAAGAAAATTCTAACAAGGTTAGACCATTTAAGAATGTAAGAAATACTCTTGTAAGAATGAGTATTTCAGACCCGAATATCACCCGAAAAATTCTGAAATTTTAACCACAAACTCCTCTCACAAAACACAGAAAATTCTTGGGGTGAATCTATTAGTCACTGAAACACCAAAATCCACGTGTAGCCTTTCACAACCTACCAGTGAGCTATTGAAATCAAACTGCAGTAAGAATGCACACTTTCCCTGAAGGGAAACTCCCCCAAATCCCTCCAAAATTTCTTCCTCAAACTTCCAACCAAAATCAGCTCCAATGCCTAGCAAAACACTATTGCTCAACCCCTACAAAATAGTTGTGTTGACCACTACGTGTCAACTACCCATGAGCAGTACACCTCCTTTTTCTTCGCAAAAAGGGATAGCGCTTGATCGACGCGTTCATGCCTTTCGACAGTCATCATCGACTTGATCATATTATGTTGTAAACCCAGTCTGCATGTATAAATTGTAAATAATCTTAGCAGAGTTGAGTCATGTATGTAAATTGCCTAGGTGGA
>APFE031032770.1:32038-42575 GCA_000404065.3 Pinus taeda | reverse complement strand
TATAATTTTAGATTAGATTAATTTTATTTTTCTCTTTTAGAACTTTGTTTTATTTTGAGTTTAAAAATTAAAATTCATAAAAAAATTTAAAGTTTTAAAAATCATAAAAATTTTAAAATCATAAAAAAAAAAATTATAAAAAATATAAAATATAAAAAAGGGAGTTTCTTTTCTTTTAAAGTGTAGATTTAGATTTTTAAGTTTCATTTAGTTTTAAATTTTTTGTTTTAAATTGTTGCCTGAAAAAACATAAAAATATTGTGGAAATTTTTTGCCAGATTCAGCGTTAGCTCAGGGATTTACCACGTTTTATCTTCTCTGCTAAGGCTAAAATTTTGATGTGAAATTAATGTTTATCATTTTTATGAGATTTAACATGCTTGAATGATCATTTTGAAGATTAGCTACATAAATGAGATATCTGGTTAGCGTTTAAAATTGGATGGTTGTGTATCGAAGCTTAATCTTTCGAAGTTTTAAATTGCTGGAGTATCATTTAAGCATTTTCTCGCATTTGATAAAATTTAAACTTCGCTCGGGATATTTGATCATAAATGATTGCTCTACATGGTTTACAATTCTGCAACATTTAGTAAGTAATCATTTAAGCATTAACTTCGTAAGGCACTGGTCTATTTATTGAACAAATCAATTTAGTGCTTGTCCCTTCGTGTCTCCCAACCCAACTGATTCGTAGTTGGTCATCCATTTTCCTATAGGGTCTACCCCCCTTAGCCGCGAGAGACAGGCTTAAACGGAGAGATCGGGGATCAGGGTGAGAGCCCCCGGTCTGAGCGTTGTCGTGATAATCTGTGCGACAACAAGTTGGAAATGAAATCCACAATAGATGATCCTCCAATGAACAACTCGAACTGCCTCTGTGCCTAAGGTGTGGCAAACTGAGTGAATACCAACAATAAAGCTTTGTGGAAATCCTGAATTGGACTTCCCAAATTATCTCACTAGGCAGACACTCGAAGTTCTCTGAAATGAGGGTGTAATTCTACTTGGAAATTCCTTGTGCTAAACAACACTGGTTGACTTAGCTAAGTAGCTCAAGCAAACTCTCCAATTTTGAAATGAAATGCCAAAATAGAATGATCAAAATGAGGCTCTAGCCTTTCTTTTATTGTTTTTTCCCTTCCTCATACCACGGTTCGATTTCTTTCGCACTTATGATTTGATACCATGGTTTAATTCTTCCCATGGTTTTATTTCCATTCTTGGTAATCTCCACAACTTATCTTCACTTTGATTTTTCTTCTTTTCCTAAGTCCCAACTCTTTTCTTTTTCTCCAAAATTTCACTTAACATCTCCACAACTTATTTCTTCTAAGTTTTATTTAATCCAATACTATGTTAATCGCCAAAATTACAAAATTAAGAATTTCCTTGATGTAAATTCTAATTGGGAACATGACAATTTATGCCTCCAAATATTTAGAACATGCCTTGTATAATGTGATATATACTCATGAAGATGAGCATGCCTCCAAATATGGAAATTATCCTCAAGAGAAGTGAAATTGCCTCAAAAGTGTCCCTAGTGAAAGATTATGCATCAAAATATGTGGAAATCTCCATTTTCTCTCCAATACCTAAGTTTATTACATGTTTAAGGCTTCAAAGGTGACACTTCTTATAGAGTATTTTTCTTCAAAAGTTGGTGTACCACATGGATGCACCCTCAACGTTTCGTATGTTCCAAGGGTGGGGCCCTACTTGGGGAAATGTTTCCCCAGTGTGGGTGATGTAATCTTCCAAGAGGCGGGGGGGCTTTCCCCGTATCCCCGTAACCTTTGGCTGATTTATTTCTCAAGAACCCTTTAAGATAGAACCAAGATAGGGGATAGAGATTTGAAGAGTTTGTGAGCTTAATAGTTAATAGTAACATTGGTCTTAAATTCTTAACATTATCATTTATTGTTTCAAAATGTTTGAGAGTGGTTCCAACCTCATTGGACTTTATAATGAAAAAGTAGAATTTCATATCCATTTAGAATTCAACAGATTTAACAATTTTCAAGATCTTTGGATTGACAAGATTAAAGCATTTCCATTGGATTGCACAGTGATGAATTTGCATGGGACAAATTGTTATTGTTGGGACATTATCATTATTATTTTTATTTTTATAATTTTAGAGACAAGGACCTCTATGCTAGGAACCCTAACAACCCCCAATCCCCCCTGAATTTCCCTAGAATTTAGGGGTGCTCCCACATGTCCCCCATGTCTCCCCGCTTTTGTGCACCCCTGTCCCATTCTTGGTGGAACATAATCAAAAGTCAAAAGTAATATAAATGTCAATAGATGGAGTCAAGTACATCTACATGGATAAAATTTACATATATGCTTCTTAAATCTTGGGAACATAAAATGAATTTTACACTATTATTCATTCGTTGGTAGGTACTAGGCACCATTAGTTCTTTTGTCTTATTTAAAATTGATATGTTTTCATTTTCCAACAATCTATTTTGATGTCTTATTCGAATGATTGTTGTTAACATATGATGCTAAATTGATGATTGCTCCTTTATTCCTTCTTAGGTTTGGCTCTATTCTCATTGGTGCAATAAAATCCAGTTGGTCAAGAAAGAAAGCTCAAAGGGATGCCAAGCATATTACTCGAGGACGAAAGCGTCAACGTGGCCCTTTCTCATTTATGGGGGGATTGCAGGCATGTTTATATGATACATTATTATTTTTTTTCTTTTTTTTCTATTACCATGGTTTTATACGATACATTAATTTTAAAATATGGAAGATGCATTTCCAAACAACATAAATTCATATAGTGACTTAATATTCTCCACTTGTACATTGGAAAACATGGTTCAAGGGGCATTTACAATGCTTGTAGAAAGTAATATTTACACTTAGCACATGAAGGTTAGTATAGTATAAGTGGATAATTAAGATTGCATGTATGCATTTGGTTATGGTGTAATATTAGTACTCGTAATATGTTGCGACACTAGTAAGCTAGCTTACAAACCTTCCACCTTCTTGCTCTTTACCATTTCACAAGTTAATACCTTATTAATAGATATACAAAAACCATCATTATGAGGCTTAACATCTCTCTATTGTTGATATGAGATGCAAATCTTTAGGGTGTATAATGTCATTCTCCTCTTGTTTGGAAGGATATACACATTGATATCTACTTTGTGGTGGCATTTCCCCTCCCTTATGATTTTAGTCCCCTTGCCCCTTCAAGGTAACTACATTTAACCCCTAAATTTGCCCCTCACAAAGTTTGAGGGTTAATAACCAACACATTTTATTGGGTTGGAGGTTCAAAGACATGTAGATATAGTTTTTCTTAGGTCGGGGGTTGGTTCCCAAGGAGACTGGTTGTAGAATGGATTCAATGATGATTCAAAGACAATTTTACACAAATTGGAGAGTTGTTATTTTTAACAGGTCCCCTACTTTATAGGATATAGAGTTTTGGGGCTTGTATAGTGGTACTAATTACATATTTGAAGTCCTTATGAATAGAAGATTCCAATGAGGCTTCTTCACGTGACAAGCATGTCACTTACTATTTTCACAGGTTTCATTTAGAGACTGGCATATCAGAGATAATGGTATATTTGGAATCCTTGCAAGATTGTGAGTCTGATGACCTACTTTCGAATGACGTACGAACACTTCCTATTTTTAGTAGTACTTGCATGTTGATTTTGATAATGGATTTGAATTCCTTCCTAAAAAACAAATCTAGTGAATATGGTTTCATGAGAATCTAAGCACCTTTTATTTTTAACAATCGTTGCATGCTAAATCTGTTGAAATATGTAACTAGGTTCGGTCTTCATGATGACATGTGTAATCATGATTTTATGTAATTATAATGTAAAGAAGAAAAATAAAATTATTTTATGCTTGAGACATGGGTTTCATGCTCAAGGAATTTTATTTTATAGATCAAGCTCCCATTGTGAGCTATTAGGATTGGTAATTAAGTCATAAAGTCAGTTGAGTCATTGTCATGTATTGAAGACCCATTTGGGCATGTTATATATTGTCAAAGAGAAATTATTTGAGTCAAAATCAGTGTGGAAAAACTCTGCAAAAAATCCCGATTTAATCCTAAAAACGTGATTTTTTGAACTAAACGATTTAATCCCCCGACTTTTTGGGGACTTTTTCACAAAGAAAAAAATCGCGATCTTTTCCTTATACTCCCGATTTAATTGGGAGTCGACCCAAAAAGTCTGCCTCCCTTCCCAGGCCGCGGATAAAGAGGCCGCAAAGGTGAAAAAACTGTAAATTGAATCTTCCATCCATGCATTTTCAAGTTATTGCATTGTATTGCTTGTCATACTTCTTACGAGCATAATAGTCTCATTTGTAATCTGCTAGTTTTGAGGTTAAGATATGTTTTTGTTTTCCAAGGAAAAACAACTTTTTATACTTCATATTTCTAGTTAGAAAGCAAAGTATACATTGGCTAAGCCTCCAAGCTTTCAGTGATCCAGACTCTAACAACCACTGCCCCTTCAAAAGATTACAAAAGTACCAAAAGGACAAGCACACAACAGTGTTCCATAGAAAGAACCCCACACCATCAAAAACATTGTTACAGTTGTTGAATGCTTCTAGAAGAAACAACAAAGAGGTGGTCATGAAGATCAAATAACAACAACCTATCTAGAAAAAACAAAACCAGTGCCTCAAAAAAGAACCCATTTTTCAGACAGGAACAAAGTACTTGTGAAATCTTGTGACAGCAAAGATCCTTCCTGCAATGAGAGCACATTTTGAAAGGGAACCTTCTTTTGTGGTGAACTCCTTGTAAATGTGGGGAAAGGTTATGTATCAGAAGTGGATTTTACCTCCAAGAGTTTTTGAATAATAGATGCCAAGGCTAGGTTAGTAATCTGACATCTACTGTTTTCTCAGAAAATAAGCAGTTTGGAGTCACCAAGCGTTAATTTTCACATCTACTGTGATACTCACTGTTAATTTTCATTGGACCTACCACCTGACACCTTATTACCCAAGCAAGTTGACAAATCTACTGAATAAATGCATGACTTATTATTTTTAACTACAAGTTAGGAAAACGGAAAATTAAAAGGGGAAGAGGACTCTCAAGTGACTGAATTACTTGATGGACTTTTAGAATGATCATGATACTCACATTTATTAATATTTTGTTGATGATTTTTGACTCGTTGAAGTTGGAGACTCAGACAGGACTCAAAATTCAGGAGTTGATTCACTATTTTTGATTATGTGGCTGTCAGCACTAGACTTCATATACATATTATATATTAGCTTACTTTACATGTTTATTGTGGAAATGGCATTAATTTGATGTTGTGGATACTCTAGAGTTTAAAAAAAAAAAAAAAAAAATGAATAATTTTGTGTTTTTTTAATTTTGCCGACTTTTTCAAAAAAATCCCGACTTTGACGAGTTTTTCAACTTTTGGACCCTTGTCGAATTAATCCCGACTTCGACTTTTTCCACATTGGTCAAAATAACCCTCTAAGATCAAGTCAAGTGCTAACAATCAAGTCGGCCTTCACAATCGACAAGTCACCCTAAGACAGTGACAATTTGGCATTCACAACCAACAAGTCGCCCTAAGAAAGTGACAAGTTGGCCTAATATCAAGTGACTGGAAGCCTATATGTAGGGCACTCGACCTCATTCAAGGAACACACTTCACTCACTCACAAGTTCAATAAAAGGGATCAAGAGGTAACATCAAGTCAAGCGAAGAAGAGGAGGACAAGAAGGAAGGATGATCGAAGGAATTTTGGAACTGTTTCGGGCTATTTCAGTTCACACTTGTGAAGCGATTAGGGATCTTCCTTTTGCAGCAAGTCAGAAGTACAATCATCTCAAGGAGGCTGAAATAAGTCAAGAAGAAGACCTACATTGCAAGCCGAATTGATAAAGAAGTTAGCACAAGTCAAGCGAAGGAGTAAAAGGGTTAGAATTGCCCTAATTCTATCCACATGTGTGAAGATTGCAGTCATCTTCAAGAGGCTGAGAATTGCAGGAAGAAAGGGCCGAAAATTTCAGACTAGGGTTGCAAGACTAAGGGTTAAGAACGAAGCAACATCAAGTTGACTTTGACTTAGGCAAGCATTGACTTGATCTTGGAGGAGTTTATTGTCAAAGTTTTAGGTCTTGGAATTCGTCAATTGAAGATTTTATAAGAAGAATTTGTTTGGGTTTTCCTCTCAAGCTTGGAGAGGTTTTAGCCGTAGCTGATAGCCTATATCTTGTGTCCTTTGTCTCATTTTTCTTTATGGTTTGGTAGTTGTTTGATGAATACGAACACATAATAATAATCAAGTCAAGAAGAACCTAACTAAGAAAAAGTAAAAGGTCTTTACAAGCAGTTATCATTGCTAGAGAAATCATCTCATCTTTCTACCCTAGATTTATCAATATGGTATCAGAGCTAAGGTAACAAGTCAAGGAAAGGCGGCTCAACAAGGGACACTCAAACTCTCAAAGATCAAGGTTCTGGAAGGATATCAAGGGCATCAAAGAATGAAGAAGATCCTCTCATCTCCAAGGCATTTTGAAGACAAAGGCTCATCATCTTGAAGGAAGTGTCAAAACCCTCGATCGATCAAAGAAGAATTCCACAGTTAAAGCATTCTTGGGATCATCGTCACAAGGAAGGAGACCTCAAAAGACCCTAATTCTACTTGAATTGAAGAAATCATCAAATCAAAGCATCTTGAAGCATACTCATCCAAGGGAAGCAAGAAGAAAGGAGTTGTTGGCATCATCAAAAGTCTCAAGGTGATCTCCCTCTCTTTGGAGTCAAGGATCACTTTTGAAGAAAACCATCTTCATCAAGAGGTTTTCTATTATCTATATCATCATAAAATTCAAGAAGGCAGCAGGTTGAAGGAGCATCTTCACAAGTAAGTATATTTATGTCTACATTTGAATCTATCAAAATGTCTTTTTGCAAGGAAAGCAACAAACTAGCTGGGGTTTCAAACTTTCTTGCATGGAAGAAAGGAACAGATTTGAACCTCATAGAAAATGAGGTCATGGAATGTGTTAAGGGCTCAATCACCAAACCTCTAAAGGAAGATGCTCAAGCACTTGCAAGGTATATCAAAAGGGAAGTAAGGGTTCAAAGGATTCTCATAGAATCCATCAAGGATCCCCTCATTCCCTATGTATCAAAATTAGAAACATCAAAAGAAATATATGACAAACTTGTAGAATTGTTCTCCATAAGCACTGCAGGAGAAGTAATTTTGTTAAGGCAAGAACTCTACAAGATTAAGATATCAAAAGAAGAAGGAATAGCCTCATACTTTATGAGGAAATTTGAAATAAGAGATCAACTTCAAGAATTAGGAGAGATACAAAGAGATGACTACCATAGTTCTCAATGCACAACTGGAAAAATGGGGCAACTTCACATCAAGTATCTATGGGATGAAGGAGGCTACTCCATTCAATGATCTATGCTCACTATGTTGATTTCTGGTAGCATCAGATGTGCTCTAAGTCTCAAATTTTGCATGGAGGCTTGGGCACATGTATTTCAAAGAACCCAGAAAGTGTTTTTGGGAAATTCCACCCAAAAACAGTTTTATTAAAATAATTAATTATTTTTAATGGGACCTTAAGTCTAAACATAGGAAATTAAAATAATTAATGGGTATTTACTATTAATCTAAATTGTCGGTAAAACTTGTAGAAGAAGACAGAGATCAAGCAGAAATGATCTTAGCCATTGATTAGCTTCTAATCTGGATCGTTGAATGTCAATGAGGAGATTGTTTAAGGAGGCTTGAGGGTCATTTGGAAACATACATAGAGTGAGTTCAGAAGTTCGATTTTCTGAAGCAGAGTAGTTGCCGAGAGAATTTCGATAGTGAGCTTTTGTAGTGAGGGGCAAGGATGGTTTGGTTGGAGAGTCTTCTCCTGAGCCAGGATACACAACAGAGAGGAAGAGAGACACTAGAAGGAGGCAGTGCAGTACCTAGGAGGGGTTGATGCTCAGCCAGAAGGGCTCACGTAGAGGCAGTGCAGTCCTCCCAGCAGAAGTTTGAAAATTTGCTAGGGTTTGACGTCTAAGCTAAGAGGGTTGACGTCAGAGCTCTGAGAGAGCAAATCGACCCAGCGTAGAGCTGACGCAGAGCCTTAGAGGCTGATGCACGACCTACGCAGGGGAAGTACGGAGATAGCCGGGGACACGTTGGTTCAGATACTGGATCAGCAGAGACTTGCCAGGTAGAGTGAGGTAATCTCACAAATTTCTTTTGCTAGTTGTATTTCTCTGTAACTGGATTGATGGGAGGGCATCCAGAAGTTGTATTCAGAAAATTACTGCATAATAATAAAAACCCTCAGATCTGCTACACCGGGTTTCCCACATTGGGTTTTTCCAGGGACATTTGTCTAAAAACAACTGTCATTTGTGTGTATCTTTCTCTATTGTTCAGTTTCTTGTTTTGGCATATAATTTAATTAGTGTAGGCTGTAGTGTATGTATTTCGATGTTTGCCGTAGGAAACTGCAAATAACTTGTTCATGTAAATCTAACAGTAGAAAAAATATCATCAATGCTGCAGTAGGAATTCTCGGGTTTAAGGAATTTTCCCATGGTATCAGAGCTAGTGCAAGTGAAGCAAGAAGAACAGGGCCAGAGAACCCAGCGTTGAGCAGAAACGAAGGTCAAAAAAGTTGCAGGCGGCAGCAGTTCGAATTCCTAGAGGGGTTTGCGTAGTCCAAGCCGAGGGGGGCAGAATTTCGAGGCAATCTCTCTCTAAGTGAGTCGACAGAGAGAAGGGCTTCCAAATCGAAATCTTGTCGTGGCAAATGGAGTAGCGCTGAACCCTCAGTGTGAGGAAGAGATGGTGGGACGCAGTTTTTCTGCAGGCCATTTTTCTAGGTAGAAAGATGTCAGAAGAGAAGAGAAGCACCGTGAGGGAACTTATCCTCAGTAGACTTCCCGCCAAGAAGTCTGACTTCTTACTGGATGAGCAACAGTAGTAAGAGCAGAGAGGAGCACTTCGACAGTTTTTTGTGGCAGAGATGGCAACCAGTGGCTTAAGAGATCAGGACAGGTTGGATGGGGCATCCAACTACGTCATCTGGAAGGTAAGAACGTCATTCCTTATAGATGAGCATGCTCTCAAAACATATATCGATAGCGTGGTGGTTGTGCCTGTAGGTGTAGATCCGCTGAAGAAGTACAAGGCAGAAATGGCAAAGGCAAAGAGAATGATCCTCGATGGAGTGAAGGATCATGTAGTCTGTCACATCTCTAGCAAAGGGACTGCTAAGGAGATGTGGGATGTGTTGTCTACGTTGTATCAAGGATCTTCCTAGCAGCAGAAGATGTACTTAGAGCAGAAGCTAAGATCTGCTTAGCTGCAGAAGGGGGAGCGTATAGATCCATTCCTCACGAAGCTTCAGGAGACCCGAGATGAGTTATCAGCTTTGGGGTCTACACCTCAAGATTCTGAGTTGGTTAGACTGGCCCTCAATTCAGTCTCAGATGAGTGGCAAGTCTTTGCCTAGAGTATCCTGGGCAGGGCAACTTTGCTGAATTGGGATGAGATGTGGGTAGTTGTTAAGTAAGAGGAGCTGAGGAGAGACTTGTTCAAGTGTAAGCTTGACGGAGGCAGCAGTAGTGGGTCGAAGTCCAAGGAGGAGGATGAGAATGCAACCCTTGCATCGAAGGGGCAGCAAGAGCAGTGAATGCAGAAGAAGGACGTCTCGAAGATAAAGTGCTTCAGGTGTGGTGAGATGGGTCACTACGCTACACAGTGTCCTCTCAAGAAGAAGGACAAAGATGAGAAGAACAATCTGAAGGCTGTGTTGTCGCACAAAGTGTCTAGGCAACGCAACAACGCTCAAAGTAGGGCTGTCACTCTTGATCCTTACTCACTCTATTTAGACTCTCTCCTAGGCAAGTCAAGGGGGGTAGTCCCTAAGGTAAATGGATGAGAAAGCCTGTGGAACATAGGCTTTATGAGATTTTAATGATGGACAACTTTGATGAATGTAGAATAAGTCTCAGTCAATTAAAATAGATGGATTAAAATAAGACACAATTACAAGATATAAATGACTGCAGACTAGTGCCTTTAATTTGAATTAACCATAGACTATATAACAAGTCATCCAGAGAGAACTTATAGATGTGGCAAAGCGACGATCGTGAACAATTAATGTAAATGCCCAAAACTTTAACATGCAAGAGATTCCAGATTTAAAATGAGTTTCATTAACTGCCCAGATCTAGATTAACTTTCTCCTATGGCCAACATAAATTTTAAAACACTAGTCGCACCTTGACCAGAGAAAAATTACTTACCATGAGAAGAAACCAAGGAATACTTACCATGAAAAGAAACCAAGGAACTTTAGAAAAACAGTTTAATTATTCCTAAGACGAATTGAAGAAGTAAAATAAATCAAAAGGGTTAATAAAATAAAAATTTTAATGGGCCATAGGCCACATTAAAATTTTTAACGTGAATGCGCGAATCCCTTTAATTTAATTCCTTAGTAAAATAT
>APFE031032770.1:0-32018 GCA_000404065.3 Pinus taeda | reverse complement strand
TTTTTTAGATTTTTAATGATTTTTTAAATGAAAATCGTAATAAAATCAAAACCGAAAATTAAAAAATAAGAAAATCAAAATCAAATCAAAAATCAAAAATCAAAAATCAAAACAACATGAATTTTCTTTTTAAATTTTGATGAATCTAACTAAAGAGTTTGTTTACATGAAATTGAAAATAAAAGAAAAGTAACTAAAACTAAACCCTAAACGAATATACAAAAGCAATGAAACTTAATAAATAGAAAATCGAATGTGTAAAAAAAAGACAAAAGTTAAAGTCTGAACCTAAATTATATGAAGAAACATAAAAAAAGAAGTTGAAGTGTTGTTTGCATTTAGGTTTGCAAGTCTACAGGTCAGAGCTCGACGGTGGCAGAGGAGTGACAGTGGACGCAGTAAGGAGGGCTACGTAGAGGAGCAGCATAGGCAGCATTTGGACACACAGCGAGAGGAATCGTTGCGGGCTGGTGGACAGGGTGTGAAGATGGAGTCGGATTGGATGCCAGAGGATGAGAAAGGAATTGCGTGAGTTAGCTGCGAGGAAATAGATGCGGGTGTGTGAGGGAGAGAGAGCCACGTGGAATGATGGCTGTGAGCTAGATGTGGAGGAGCAGAAACACAGCTTTTTGCAGGGAGAAAATGGATGCGGGAAGCTACAGGTAGAGGGAAGTGGATGGAGAATGAGAGCCACAAATGTAGGAGAAAACACAGGTGAAGTTAGACACAGGCTTGAGAAGTGATTAGTGGGCAAGGGACTTGATTATGGCAGCAGATTTCACTTTTCTTGCAGGCTTTGAATAGATGAAAGCTGGACGGATAGCACTGACAGCAAGGGTTGTAAATTTTTTTCTTTGAAATTTGCATAGTAAACCCTAAAACGAGGAAGCAAATCAATCTGCAAAAATCGTGGCCCAGAACTTCTTTAAATCCACTAGAACCACTTTAAAATTTTTTCCAGAAATCTTAATTTAAAATTTCGAATTCAATTGCTTCAGATTTATCAATGAAAACCCTCAAAAAAATTTCCAGATTTAAAAAATTTAAAACACTTGACTGCAAAATCTTTTGAATAATCTCCTGCAAAATTATGCAAATAAAACCTTATAGGTTCAGATCTTACTCTTAGGGCCTAGATCTGGACTCTACACAGATTCTTTCCTCAAATCTGTAGCTGTAAGACAACAAAAAACACCCAAACGATATATACAATGATAAAACTAAAACCTCAGAAACCCAAGTCAGAAAACCAAAAATAGTTTATAGATCTATGCACAGGAATGACAAATCTATCGATTCTGAGGAGTGAGTCCAATTCTGCTCCCAGATCTGATAATCTGAGGCTCTCAACAACTAGATCTATCGATTTAGCACAAAAAAATTAAAAATTTTAAAGTTTAAAGGAGGTGTTGAGCTCAAAACCCTTCATGCATCACCCATAAAAAATATCTTATGATAAGCTCAGGATCAAATTAAGTTGGGCCCTTCAGAAAACACGGATTGGAAGTTGGCTGGTTTAATTGAAAACTTCCCCGAATGCCAGATGATCTAAAATTCAAGGCCTTCGTGCAAAACTCAATTCAACCATCAACATAAAGCGAGAAAATGATAATAAAATTTAGATAAATAGAGATACTTGCTATTACATTCAAAATTTAAATTATCACTTAAACTCCAGCGACTGAGCAAGATACCTGTACTCAAATCACTCTTCAGAAGCCATTATCAATAGCTAAAAAAAATTTACACATGAAAAACGATACATCTTACAGTATTTCCATGAAGAGTAACACCGACAAAAATTAATCCCAAAGACTTTCTTTATTATCCGAAAAAGTTTACAGAAGAGCGTTTCGCTTGGCACACGACTCAAAGGTCAGATCAACTAACTGACAAATGACCTCCTATTTAAAGATAAATCGTCCAATGGTTAGTTTGAGTGATCCTCGTCAAAGCAATCTCAACTGTTGATGAGGATCAAAATTTCTTTTAATCTCATCCATCGAAATTTCAAATTCTTGAGGAAATTTGAATTTTTCAATTAAATGCATTTTAATTAATTCAAAAATTATAATTTTGAATTAATTTCCTCAAAATTTTGACTTTGACTTAACCCCAGGGACCAAAGACTTAAAATTTAGCAAAATAATCAATTTACCTTTGTCCCGGGACCTCTTAAAATTTAATTTTTAAGGATCGACGAATTTCCAACCCTTGAGACACTCTACATCATGATTTTCACATTTTTTACATCTCAAGGGGGGAAATCCATTTACAAAAGACCCTCACAGACTATCCAATTCTGCGACACAAATATAGTCTAGTAGACTAAGCAATTTGTAATAAAATAACCTAACCAAATAGTTAGGATTTTTCCCAAATCACTTTTACATAGACACGATCTAGAACACTAGGACTCCCCTAAGATCCCTGTGACAAAATCCATTCCGGCTTTGGGGTAAGGTCGAAGGAAAACTTTGTTGACCATTCGAGAAGGGATCAGTGAGACAAAAGACCTCTCTGAGTGTAGATCATCACAATAAAAGTAGGTTTACCTAAGTAATTACATACATGACACAGATTTGCTAAGATTATTTACATCATATACATGCAGAATGGGTTTACATTATAACATGATCCTTAAGTTGATGATGATAGCTGGACGACATGAACACATCAATCAGGGGTTATCCCTTTTGCAAAAAAGGGGGTGTACTGCTATGGGTCGTTGACATGTGGTAGTCAACATCTGGCTCTACTTGGGGACACGTTCTTGCAACGGAGGAATGTGAGAATCCAGAATCTGCATCCACGCAACACACAATATAACATAAGTAACGTCCATCCAAAAAATCATCATATAACATTAAGCACAAGAAAGATATAAGCTCTTCATTTATTAACTATCCTAATAGCATGAAAAACACAAATCTAACTACAAAATGAAATATTGAAATAACAGGGTATAAGGATAGAAATACAATACAAAGATGCCCCATGGCATCAGATGCGCTCAATATAGTACATACTGAGCATTTGCCTGCTTTCAGGCAAACCTGTTAGTTGTTTCTCAGATGTGCCATGTCCAATCCTGCATATGGTAGGACTTTTTCCTATCCGAAATTCAAGCTGTTCACGGCCATCCGATGCATCAAATCACTTTCTCATTCTCTTTCTCTTGCGTCTTTTCTTCATGGCAGGTTGTACCACTGATGATGTGGAACATTTTGCTTCAAAACTCTCAGATGAAGTATGTAAGATATGCATGACATGTCTTTCTTCATTCTGCATCTGATTCTTATTAATTTCCATTTTGTCTGAGTCACCTTCAATTAGCCACTTTTTAGTGGAACAAATGACCTCATAATTAAGATGGAGCTTGCTGCAACAGATAGGGAGGCTTATGATCTGTTGATGTTTCCTTGTTTCTTTCATGCTCTGACTGATGCTAAAGTTTTTGTACCTGTATTGTTATGGCATCCATCTGGGTAGAGTGTTCAACCTTCATAGCACTAACTTCCTTGGCATGGTTTTCCTCCCTGGTCAATAACGTATTCTGAAGACATATTTGACCAACTTCCATATTTTTTTATTACTTTGTCATTATCTGCTTTTATGGTCATCAAGCAATGTTGCGCAAAGTTTATCTCTTTCTCGTGATTTGCTTGCATGATAGCTAACTGATTATTATAATCGAATCTCATGATGATCATTTCTTCATCCATAGTTGACAATCTGTTCTGAAACGTACTTATTTCTTCTTGATAACTTGTTTCCATGGCAGTCACGTGATTTGAATGATTAAATTCCATGATCGTCATATTTTCCTTTAGGGCTAATAACTTGCTTTGCATATAGTTAATTTCCCTGTCATGATTAGCTTTCATGGTTTCCATTTCCTTAGCATGCTGACTCTGCATGTTGGTCCTCATATCCTCCATATTCTGAGCACACTTTTCTACTACGGTGGCTACGTGATCAAAGTGTTTAATTTTCATGATTTCCATTTCCTCATCACGTCTTTCCAGTTGAGTGTACAAAGTTCTCATATCCTTGACGTAATTAGTTGTAAATTTTTCTTGATTAGGCTCCATATTTTTTACCAGTTGTGTTTGATTGAACTACATGTCTTTAACCAACTACTTTAGTTCTTCTTTAAGATGCTTATCATTCTTCCTTTCACTGTCGACACTGATTTGATAACTTGTTCCTATTTTTCCACTATCATGGATTCGTCCTGCAACGGTACAAGTGAATGGTACATTCTGATATGGAGAATTGTCTTGAAATATTTCATTGGCAGTTGGATCCTTTACAAGATCACTCACATTTTGTTGCATAATGTTAGGGGCACAAAGCGAGCTACCTTGATCACCATATCTATCTGTAAAAGCATTGACGATGTCTTGTAAAGAAGTGAAAGAATCTTCAAGACAATTATGAAACTAATTCAAAGCATCACCCTCTAAAGAAAAGGCAAATAGACGCATCTTGACATCTTCATGTTTATATTGGGGAGAGCTACAATATTTGATTATTGTATGAGTAAACCTACATAGATGCTTTCTAACAGCCACTGAATCACCACTCGAGAACAAAGGCAATTTATGAATGGCCTTTTCCGGCATATCATGGAGAAAATCAGTAAAATAACACGGGGTAAATGAATCAACCATGATTACTTGCTTGAAGGGATATGGAGGGACCAAACGGATGCTAGAGAGAGACCACTGCTCAAGAAAAACAAGAGATCCACAAGAAGCGAGCTTCTAGTAGAAATTCTTGTAAGAAATGAAAGAAATGGAGTCACCACTTGAACATGAATCTAGCTCTAAGATCCAAAAGGCAAACAACTGGATATACGGGAGGGTTTCTTGTCTAAGAAATAATGGATGAATAAGTGGACTCGCCACCCAAACAAGAAACGAACCGATATGTCCAGGTGCTAAAAGTGCGGATGAAACGATTAATGAGATGACGAAAAATGAAGTGATGAAAAGATCAAATGACGCCAAAAATGTTTTGCCGCTTGACAGGCTAATGAATGGCAGAAAAGATGAGGTGAATGTCATAGAGCCAAGGCCCAATAAATTGGTCCCCAGCAACGGCGCCAAAAAATGTTGGTGTTGTCAGCTAAAATGAAAATATGAGAAATGAGAAGAATGATGGGGAAATGTCACTGAAATGCCGAGAATAAAATGTCCCAGGCAACGACGCCAAAAAATATTGGCGTTGCCGGCTAAAATGAATGATAGAAAGGTGAAAAATGAATGTCGTAAAGCCAAGGCCCAATAAATCGGTCCTCGGTGGCAATGCCAAGAAGTGTTGGCTTTGCCGGCTCGAATGAGAGATGAGAAATGAGAAGAATGATGAGGAAATATCGTAGAGCCAAGGCCCAATAGATTGGTCCCCGGCAACGGTGCCAAAAAATGTTGTCGTTGCTGGCAATGATATGAGGAGAATGAAGATAAAATGTCGTTGAAGCGCCGAGAATAAAATATCCCCGGCAACAGCGCCAAAAATGTTGTCGCACAAAGTGTCTAGGCAGCGCGACAACGCCTAGAGTAAGGGTTGTCACTCTTGATCCTTACTCACTCCGTTTAGACTTTCTCCTAGGCAAGTCAAGGGGGGTAGTCCCTAAGGTAAATGGATGAAAAAGCCTGTGGAACACGGGCTCTAGGAGATTTTAATGATGGACAACTTTGACGAATGTAGAATAAGTCTCGGTCAATTAAAATAGATTGATTAAAATAAGATACAATTACAAGATATAAATGACTGCAGACCAGTGCCTTTAATTTGAATTAACCATAAACTAAATAACAAGTCATCCAGAGAGAACTTATAGATGTGGCAAAGTGACGATCGTGAACAATTAATGTAAATTCCCAAAACTTTAACATGCAAGAGATTCCAGATTTAAAATGATTTTCATTAACTGCCCAGATCTGGGTTTAATTAACTTTCTCCTATGGCCAATATAAATTTTAAAACACTAGTCGCACCTTGACCATAGAAAAATTACTTACCATGAAAAGAAACCAAGGAATACTTACCATGAAAAGAAACCAAGGAACTTTAGATAAACAGTTTAATTATTCCTTAGATGAATTGAAGAAGTAAAATAAATCAAAAGGGTTAATAAAATAAAAAATTTAATGAGCCATAGGCCACATTAAAATTTTTAACGTGAATGCGCGAATCCCTTTAATTTAATTCCTTAGTAAAAAATTATTATTTTTTTTAGATTTTTTTAATGATTTTTTAAATGAAAATCGTAATAAAATCAAAACCAAAAATTAAAAAATAAGAAAATCAAAATCAAATCAAAAATCAAAAATCAAAACAGTTTGAATTTTCTTTTTAAATTTTGATGAATCTAACTAAAGTTTTTGTTTACATGAAATTGAAAATAAAAGAAAAATAACTAAAACTAAACCCTAAATGAATATACAAAAGCAATGAAACTTAATAAATAGAAAATCGAATGTGTGAAAAAAAGACAAAAGTTAAAGTCTAAACCTAAATTATATGAAGTAACATAAAAAAAGAAGTTGAAGTGTTGTTTGCATTTGGGTATGCAGGTCTGCAGGTGAGAGCTTGACAGCGGCAGAGGAGTGACAGTAGATGCAGTAAGGAGGGATACGTAGAGGACCAGCGTAGGCAGCGTTTGGACACACAGCGAGAGGAATGGATGCGGGTTGGCGGACAGGGTGTGAAGATGGAGCGGGACTGGATGCTGGAGGATGAGAAAGGAGTTGCGTGAGTTAGTTGTGAGGAAATAGATTTGGGCGTGTGAGGGAGAGAAAGCCACGTGGAATGATGGTTGTGGGCTAGAGGTGGAGAAGCAGAAGCACAACTTTTTACAGGATGAAGTGGATGTGGGAAGTCGCAGGTAGAGCCATGAATGCAGCAGAAAACGCAAGTCAAGTTAGACGCAAGCTTGAGAAGCAATTAGCGGGCAAGGGACTTGATT
The DNA here is from genome assembly GCA_000404065.3 of Pinus taeda. Classification (NCBI taxonomy): domain Eukaryota; kingdom Viridiplantae; phylum Streptophyta; class Pinopsida; order Pinales; family Pinaceae; genus Pinus; species Pinus taeda. The sequence continues at coordinate 25,042 of APFE031032770.1, read as the reverse complement.
ATGGCAACAAATTTCGTTTTTCTTGCAGGTTTCAAATAGATGAAAGATGGACAGATAGCACTGACAGTGAGGGTTGTAATTTATTAAATCCACCAGAACCTCTTTAAATTTTTTTCCAGAAATCTTAATTAAAAATTTCGAATCCAATTGCTTCAGATTTATCAATGAAAACCCTAAAAAAAAATTCCAGATTTAAAAAATTTAAAACACTTGACTACAAAATCTTTTGAATAATCTCCTGCAAAATTATGCAAATAAAACCCCAGAGGTCCAGATCTTACTCTCCATGGCCTAGATCTGGACTCTACACGGATTCTTTCCTCAGATCTATAGCTGTAAGACAACAAAAAACACCCAAATGATATATACAATGATAAAATTAAAACCCGAGAAACCCAAGTCAGAAAACCAAAAATAATTTACAGATTTATGCACAGGAATAACAGATCTACCAATTCTGAAGAGTGTGAGTCCAATTCCGCTCCTAGATCCGATAATTTGAGGCTCTCAACAGCCAGATCTGTCGATTTAGCACCAAAAAAATTAAAAATTTTGAAGTTTAAAAAAGGTGGTGAGCTCAAAACCCTTCATGCATCACTCATAAAAAATATCTTATGATAAGTCCGGGATCAAATTAAGTTGGGCTCTTAAGAAAACATAGATTGGGAGTTGGCTGGTCTAACTGAAAACTTTCCTGAACGCTCGATGATCTAAAACTCAAGACTTTCGTGCAAAACTCAATTCAGCCATCAACATAGAGCGGGAAAATAATAATAAAATTTAGATAAATAGAGATACCTGCTATTACATTCAAAATTTAAACTATCACTTAAACCCCAACGACTGAGCAAGATACTTGTACTCAAATCACTCTTTAGAAGCTATTATCAATGTCTAAAAAAATTTACACGTGAAAAACGATAGATCTTGCAGTATTTCCATGAAGAGTAACACCGGCAAAAATTAACCCCAAAGTCTTTCTTTATTATCCGAAAAGGTTTACGCAAGAGCTTTCCGCTTAGCACACAACTCAAAGGTTGGATCAACTGACTGACCACTGACCTCCTACTTAAAGATAAATCCTCCAATGGCTAGTTCAAATGATCCTCGTCAAAGCAATCTCGATCGTTGATGAGGATCAAAATTTCTTTTAATTTCATCCATTGAAATTTCAAATTCTTGAAGAAATTCGAATTTTCAATTAAATGTATTTTAATTAATTCAAATATTAAATTCTTGAATTAATTTCCTCAAAATTTTGACTTTGACTTAACCCTAGGGACCAAAGGCTTAAAATTTAGCAAAATAATAAATTTACCTTAGTTCCGGGACCTCTTAAAATTTAATTTTTAAGTACCGACAAATTTTGCTTTCGGAGAATTTAAATTTACTTATGACCTAGAATTAATTAAATTTCTAGCTTAGGATTTAATTGACTTTGGCCAGAAAATTTAATTAATTAACCTATGAGGGGATAAATTATTTTTCCAACCCTCAAGACACTTTACATCATGATTTTCACATTTTTTACATCTCAAGGGGGAAAACCCATTTGCAAAAGACCCTCGCAGACTACCCAATTTTGCGACACAAATATAATCTAGCAGACCAAACAATTTGTAATAAAATAACCTAACCAAATAGTTAGGATTATTCTCAAATCACTTTTACATAGACTCGATCTAGAACACTAGGACTCCCCTAAGATCCCTATGACAAAATCCATTCGACAAAATCCATTCCGGCTTTGGGGTAAGGCTGAAGGAAAACTCTGTCGACCATTCCAGAATGGATCGGTGAGACAAAAAACCTCCTAGAGTGTAGATCATCATCAGAAAAGTAGGTTTACCTAGGCAATTACATACATGACACATATCTGCTGAGATTATTTACATTATATACATGCAGAATGGGTTTACATTATAACATGATCCTTAAGCTGATAATGATAGTTGGACGACATGAACACATCGATAAGGCGCTATCCCTTTTGCGAAAAAGGGGGTGTATTGCTATGGGTCATTGACACGTAGTGGTTAACAGGTTGCACTTGCGAGGATCGAGGAGTTTGCCATGACAGCCAAGATACCTCCAGGAGGGAGTTGGGCTGATTTGGAGTTGTAGTTCGAAAGAGCTACAGATGGGCAGGATCCTTGAGGAACCCACCTCTCAGATCAATTCCTTTCTACAAGAGCCCAGATCAGAAGTAGCAAGGTGGAATAGTGTTGGATGGTGCCAAGGAGTGTCGGAGAGACAGTTGCAGTGGCTAGGAGTGTCAGACACTGAACATCGCAAAGCAGAGTTGTCATTATTGCAGATGGCAGAGAGCAGAGGTCAACAACAACGTAGAAGATTCAAAGGGTCATTGCAAAGACTAGCATTAATCAGGCTCCAACATTCATATGGTATCATATTGAACATAGTTAGTTCAGTAATTTGGGATGTTTTTCCATTGTTGATGTAAAAGCAACAACAGTTTGCAGTGGCAGTGCCAGCATGAATGAAAAAATTAAGAGGGAGTTGCAGTACGGATGCAATGTTGACAGTGGCAGGGTCAACACTAGTACAGATGCAGTGTTGACAATGGAAGGGTTAGCAACAGTACAGATGCATCATTTGCGCAGTGGTTGGTGGACAACATGTCAGACATCAACAATTTAGAGGGAGATGTTACAGAACAGAGTGATGCTTCAGCAGGTTGCATTGCTAGAGCACATTCCTCGCTAAGAGGGAGTGTTGATTTCTGGTAGAATCAGAGGTGCTCTAAGTCTCAAATTTTGCAGGGAGACTTGGGCACATGTATTCCAAACAACCCAGAAAGCGTTTTGGGAAAATTCCACCCAAAAACAATTTTATTAAAATAATTAATTATTTTTAATGCAACCTTAAGTCTAAACTTAGGAAATTATAATAATTAATGGGTATTAATCTAAACAGTGGGTGAAACTTCTAGAAGAATATGAAGATCAAGCAGAAATGATCTTAGCCACTTATTAGCTTCTAATATGGGTTGTTGACTGTCAACGAGGAGATTATTTAAGGAGGCTTGAGGGTCATTTGGAAGCATACACAGAGTGAGTTTAGAAGTTCGATTTTCTGAAGCAAAGCAGCTGTAGAGAGAATTTCGATAGTGATCTTTTGCAGTGAGGGGCAAGGATAGTTTGGTTGGAGAGTCTTCTCCTGAGCCAGGATACGCAATAGAGAGGCAGAGAGACACCAGAAGGAGGTAGCGCAATACCTAAGAGGGGTTGACGTTGAGCCAGAAGGGCTCATGCAGAGGCAGCGCAATCCTTCCTGCAGAAGTCCGAACATTTGTTGGGGTTTGACGTCTGAGCCGGGAGGGTTGACGTTAGAGATTCGAGAGCGCAAATTGACCCAACACAGAGCTAACATAGAGCCTTAGAGGTTGACGCAGGGCCCACGCAGGGGCAGCGCAGAGATAACTGAGGACACATTGGTTCAGCTGCCAGATCAGTCGGGATTTGTAGGGTAGAGTTCACAAATTTCTTTTGCCATTTGTATTTCTCTGTCTGAGCCAGGAGGATTGACGTCAGAGATTTGAGAGAGCAAATCGACCCAGCGCAGAGCTAATGTAAAGCCTTAGAGGCTGATGCAAGGCCCACGTAGGGGCAGCGCAGAGATAACTGAGGAAACATTGGTTCAGCTGCCAGATCAGTCAAGATTTGCAGGGTAGAGTTCACAAATTTCTTTTGCCACTTGTATTTCTCTGTAACTGGATTGCCGGGAGGGCATCCAGAAGTTGTATTCAAAAAACTACTGCATAATAGTAAAAACCCTCAGATCTGCTGCATTGGTTTTCCCACATTGGGTTTTTCCGAGGAAATTTGTCCAAAAACAACTGTGTCATTTGTGTGTATCTTTCTCTATTGTTCAGTTTCTTGTTTCGGCATATAATTTAATTGGTGTAGGTTGCAGTGTATGTATTTCGATGTTTGTTTTAGGAAACTGCAAATAACTTGTTCATGAAATCTAACAAGTAGAAGAAATATCATCAGTGTTGCAGTAGGAATTCTTGGGTTTGAGGAATTTTCATATAGTATGCAAGATTGAAGAAACCAGGTTAAAGGAAAAATCTGATGTAGGATCAAATGAACAAACTAAAGCATATACTACTATGGCAAAATGAAAAGGGAAGTTTGGGGAATTTGGTTATCATAAAAGAAAGAAGAATATGGGAAAGTTTTAATGCTACAGATGTCAAGAATATGGGCACTACAAGAGAGATTGTCCTGAGCTTAAGAAGGAAAACAACAAAAGAGGAAGGGAAGAAGCCCGTACCACTGAAGAAGTGGAGGAAGTTGAAAAGAAGAAATCCAAGAAGGAGGAAGTAAAAGATCTCTACTATGCTTGAGATAGTCTTCCTCACCTAGTTCTTTTCAAGATTTTATTTTCAAGCTTTTTGTTGTATACCTATCATGATAGGAATCACTAAGAAGCATGATAGGATGCATGATGGCATCATAGAAGCATATGATTGAAAGCAAGAGCTCGCGACATCATCATAGAGAAGCATGAAAGATAGCTGAAATAGAAGTCTATAGCAGTCACATATCAAAGGATGTAGCTCTTGGTAAACTCATTCGAAGCATAAGTAGTACTTATAGGAAAAAGAAAGTCATCTAGCATAGAGCTCATTATACATCATTCAAGAGAAGCATTTGTTGGATGAGGATGATCAAGATCCTCCGTTGGAATCTTCATTGGAAGGTTCACCTACTGGAAGAAGCAAGTATCTCATCAAGAATTGCACCTTGCATGGGATTCATGGAATGATGGTATGATTGAAGTTCTTTCAATCAAGGAAGTTGTTGGAGGAAGTCTAGATGACCTAAAGGAAGAAAAATAGGTATGTATGCTTGTATTTGATAAAATTGTGTCATGTCATATAGTTGCAGATAGCATGGATAAATGCTCTACCTCCAGAACATGATCAAAAGGAAGGAATCTCTCCCTTTGGAAGGATTCATGAAGGCGTGGTTCACATAATGACTAGATGAAATCAACATAATATGTCCTCACATGAAATATGAGGTGGTTGACAAAGTTGAAGGAACTATGATTGGAAGTTCCTGAGAAGAAATGAAAGGAAGAGATCATGAAAAATGCAACTATGAAGAAGGAAATCAACATCCAAGACTAAAAGATCTGACTATGATATCTCCATGGAAAAGATATAAAAACTCTAATGAAGTCTGAAAAAGGAGACCCTTGACATTGTATATATTTTTGGAGATGTGTCAATATATATGTAGGATGTTGATGCAAACAAAGAGATGTCATGATGAAAGACCATCACAAAGGTAATTTTGTTTTAATATTCATTTCCTATTTTTGAACAATATCTAGATGGGCTAATGCAAGGCTACCAAGGAAATAGTTGTAGATGTCATCTACAACTAATATTCATGTGATAGGATGAAAGATCCTGAAGGAATCATGGCATGAAGAAGGTAGCAAGGCATGAAGGAAGGCCAAATATGGACTAATGGATCACTTTCTGATGAAAATAAGGATGGCATGACTGACATAATTCTTGAATGAAAGTGGCAAATGGTTTGTGCCCTATAAGAAGTCCCAAAAGGATGTAGGCTCCATATCAAATAAGAAACTCATGACATCAAAAGGAGTCCTACAAGCAATTTATCCCATGATCCCCACCTAAAGAGTTGTTGGAAACAACTCCTTGATCAAGAGGGAGCTTGGGTACATTTCTTTTATAAGAATGGGTATATCCTCCCTAGTTAGGAGGGAGAGATAGACACATCATTCTTGTCTTCACTTGGGAAGATAGAATGGAGGATTGGGTAAACTTATGGCATCCAATACTCTTTGAGGATGTGATAGGGCATCCAAGACAAGAGTAGTCGTAGAGGATTGATATTCTTTGAGTACTGGGAATCCAAGATAAGAATAGTCTTGGTGGAACATATTTTGAGAGAACTCAGGTGGGGTATGTTCCAAGAGAGACAATGATGAGGTTGTCTATAAATCATTGGTCTCGCCAACATTGTGCTCTGAACTTGTGGAGAGATAGAGTGGTTAGTCAAGGCCTTGCTATGTGACAATGTTGGATGATATGATGCTATACATATGGGTTACTAATCCAACTCTTCTTATGAGAATGTCAAAGTTCCTTGTATGGATTATGAATACATCCCTAGTTAAGAGGGAGTGTTGAAATATGTAACTAGGTTCAGTCTTCATAATGACATGTGTAATCATGATTTTATGTAATTAATGTAAAAAAGAAAAATAAAATTATTTTATGCTTGAGACATGGGTTTCATGCTCAAGGAATTTTATTTTATAGATCAAACTCCCATTGTGAGCTATTGGATTGGTCATTAAGTCATAAAGTCAATTGAGTCATTGTCATGTATTGAAGACCCATTTGGGCATGTTACATATTGTAAAAGAGAAATTATTTGAGTCAAAATAACCGTCCAAGATCAAGTCAAGTGCTAACAATCAAGTCAACCTTCACAAGCAACAAGTCAACCTAAGATAGTGACAAGTCGGCCTAATATCTAGTGACTGGAAGCCTTTAGGGCGCTTGGCCTCATTCAAGGAACACACTTCACTCACTCACAAGTTCGATAAAAGGGATCAAGAAGTAGCACCAAGTCAATCGAAGAAGAGGAGGACAAGAAGGAAGATCAAAGGAATTTTGGATCTGTTTTTGGGCTATTTTAGTTCACACATGCGAAGAGATTAGGGCTCTTCCTTTTGCAGCGAATCAGAGGTACAGTCATCTCAGGGAGGATGAAATGAGTCAAGAAGAGGACCTACATTGCAAGCCGAATTGATAAAGAAGTTAGCACAAGTCAAACCAAGGAGAAAAAGGGTTAGAATTTCCCTAGTTCTATCCACACATGCGAAGATTGCATTCATCTTCAAGATGTCAAGAATTGCAAGAAGAAAGGGCCGAAATTTTCAGACTAGTGTTGCAAGGCTGAAGGTTAAGAACGAAGCAGCATCAAGTTGACTTTGACTTAAGACAAGCATTGATTTGATCTTGAAGGAGTTTATTTGTCAAGGGTCTAGGTCTTGGAATTTGTCAATTGAAGATTTTATAAGAAGAAGAATTCATTTGGGTTTTCCTCTCAAGCTTGGAGAGGTTTTGGCCTTGGTTGATAGCCTATATATTGTGTTCTTTTCCACATTGCTCTTTATGGTTTGGAGTTGTTTGATGAATAAGAACACATAATAATCAAGTCAAAAAGAACCTAATTAAGAAAAAGTAAAAGGTCTTTACAAGTAGTTATCATTGCTAGAGAAATCATCTCATCTTTCTGCCCTAGATTTCTCAACAAAATTTGGATACGTATTCGAACTCCCCATTGAGTTTTATGTTCAATGAGGGTGACTTCATCAAAATCTAAGACATTTCTAGTTTTAGTAGCCCTTGCATGGAAATGTTGATAGCATATTTGTATTCCCCATGAGGTTCTAATTCTAATGAGTTAATATTGCGGAAATGCAAACAATTTTCTGTTTTTAGCAGTGCTTATTTTTAGGCATATTATATATGGTAGGGTCCCCTTATCCATTCCAGACATTTTCTACTTCTTCCATTTTTAGGGAATTGTTATTTTTGGCATGTCTGTTTATAGCAGGGTGACATGTGGCAGCTTATGGAATGGACAAGTGGCAGGATTTATAGATAAGTCATTAATGTTGTGGCAAAATGTATGGGTGAGATATTTACTTGATGGAGGTGTGACGTGGCAATAATGACAATTTATTTTTTCCCTCCACCCTATTTTATCTCTCCTAATGCACATTGATCTTCTCCCTCCTGCTCTCGCACCACTTTTTCCTCATCATGAAAGCATATTTTTGCCTAAATGGAATTCCCTAAAATTATACCATGATATTTTTACGCTAGGTCGATTTAGCTAAAATTACTCGAGGATATTTTTATCCTAGTTCAAATGGGTTGGAAATATTTTTATCAACTCAACCTTTCCCAAAATTGCCTTGAGGATATTTTTATCACAAGTGGAATTTACTAAGAAATCTCAGAGATGCTTTTACCCAAGCCGGATTGGCTATAATTGTGCTCAAGGATATTTTTGGCTTGTGGCAACTTATAGACTCAAGCATGTGCCACATTATCTCCTTGTATTCTCCAATTCAATTGAATGGATGATGAGTTAACTCTACATGTTTTTTGCAAGTTGCATTGATTGCTATAATTTGACCTCTTGCTTTGCTATACAAATTTGGGGAATTAGAAGGGGAAGAGGTTATAAATATAGGTGGATGACAAACTCACAAATATAATTGTCTTCAGCAAGCAACAATGTTACTCTCTTCTTTCCATATTCTTTCTTTCTTCTTTCTTCTAGCTTCCACTTTGTTGTGTCTGAATATTATTGCCATTGGTTTTGTAATAGTCAAGATGAGTGTACTAAAAATGTAAAATCAAATATATAGTTATTTCTATGGTTGGAGCTTTATTTGGAGGGGTTCCTTTGTTAATTTGCTTGTTGTCATGTGAATGCAAACAATAAAATCTGCAGAAAAACACAGGGACAACAAAATAACTGCTTGAAAATGACCACCCAAACAGTGCCTTGGCACTCTAGAGAAAATATCTAGCAATGGCAAGGCTAAAAGATGTTAGATAGATCCTTCAAGATCACTCCAAAACTAACGCTCCCTATGCTACAAAAACTAACACTCCTCGTTGTAAAATAATTTTGTAATTTTAATTGGAAATTATTTTTCTAACTTGGGTTGGGGTTTTTAGATTCATTTTGTATATATTTGGGGTTTGGGTTTTGTAAATTTATTTTTACAAGTTAGATCAAGGAGTCAAGTGGAAGAATAGCTAGATCTAGGCCCTTGAGGGTAAGATCTAGTTTCTTGGAATTTTGGTAGGGTTTCCACGGAAGAATTTTAAGAAAAATCAAGGAACTGAAGCATAAAAGAAAATGAGCAAAGGTTTCAAGGTTTTCAGGACTCCGAGCGCCAGTTTTCTCCTCCAAAACTCCATTGTCCTCTCTTTGGCCTCTAGCATCTTGGTTTCTAGCCCTCCCAAGGTTAGCCGTGACACTTAGGGGTTGCGGCTTCCCTTCTTTACCCTATCTGGAGGCCCAAAAGGCTTTGTGGCCAACTCTTTGGCCCTCCTAGGCTTGTCGCAGGCATTCGCTCCTCTCAGCCTCCTTCTCTCAGTCCTCCTTCCTCTCGACCCTCCTCCGCTAGCCCTCCTCGACCCTCGTCCTCCCTCTTTCCCTAAACCACATCCCTCTAAGGGCTTGTGGCCCTTCCTTTTGTGGTCTTCAGGCCATAGGCCCTAGGCCTTTCCTAGACCTCTATCCCCAATGCTAGCCTCATTAGGAATAGCGTTGCCTCTTTGAGGCCTTATCTTTCATCCTTGGAGCCCGATCTATCATCTTAGCCATTGTATCCCCGCAAATTTGTCTCCTGTAGCCTTGTTCTCCATTTTTTTGGCCTCTTTTGCCCTAAATTGACTTGAAACCCTAATCTGAAGTTTTAAGGCTAAATACTTGATGGTTTTGCGGGCTTAAGGTCTCAAAATTCATATTTTTCAAGAGGCAACGTGATCCCAAAATTTCAACGAATTTCAACTGCGGGATCTTCAAGGCCTTGGGCCTAGGGTTTGACCTTTAAACCCTTGTTTCACTTTAGTTTTATTACAGCAGTCAAATCATTAATATCTAAGCCCTAAAATCACAACTTAAATGGTCAAAATCAATTAGAGTTGTAAAAACAAAATTTTCACAAGTTTTGGCCATTTGTGTATCTCTAATTGACCTAGATCTAACTTTTTAGCTTGCTGGAATTCACTGCATAACTGTAAAATTCAGGTCTGAAATATTTCTGAAGCCTATACTTAATAAGGATCAAAAAATTTGAATTTTTAGTTTCCGACAAGCTTTTACTATTTTTAGGCATTTTGGGCATTATCTCTAGTATTTCTAGTTTGCTGATCTGTCACTATTTCACTGGTGTAGTAAAGATATCAGTTCTGAAATTTGCTTAATCACACTTCCTAAAATCTCTAAAAATTGAAATTTTCGAGTTCTAGTGCATTTTTATTATTTTTGGTCATATTGACCATCGATTTTTGGTATCTTTAGCTTGCTGTGCTGTGGTTGTTTATTGCTGCAAACTAAACTATCAGATATGAAATATCACTGAATACATCATCTCAAAGTGGGCTAAACAAGTTAAGTTTCTTTTGCTTGTCATTGAGAATTTCTGTGTTTTATGTGTAAGGCAAATTTCATGATTTGAAGTGGTTTCCTCATTGTTGTTATAACATTGATAAAATCTAAATTTTCTAAATTTTTATCACTGATATAATTGTCATAGATCTGAAATTGGCTTTTCTCATCTTTACACTCATAATTTGACATCGATCTTGTTGATTGGCATAATATCTTTTGTTAATAGTCATTGGTGGATAAGTTGTTTACTTGAAATTTACACTTGTATCTCTTAGCACTCGTCTTGTTTAAGATTGTATCACAAAATTGTTAAGTACTCTTGCATTTAGATAAATTTCACATAAGTACTTGAGTGATTTAAGCAATCTTAACTCAAGATAATCTCACCCATAATCTCTTGCATATGCATACTATTACATTAATAATTTACTTCCTAGCATAAGCTAGGTTGATAGAGTATTATTTATTTATTTATTTTTTTTTTTAGGTGGTTCACGGACACCGGTCACTGGGTGGCCGCTACGTCCACGGAAATATTTGAGTTTGATCAAGGGTTTCAAGCCCCGTGGCCAATAGCTACGCCTAACCCTAAGGGCTTCACGGAGAATTGACCATGTGACCTCCTGAACGACGAGGCACTTATTTGACCAGTTGAGCTAACCCTTGGGACTACTAGGTTGATAGAGATATAGGGCAACCCTTCTCAGTTAACTTGAGGGGCCTCGGAAACTCTTCGGTGGTTAACATGGCAACCTCGCAGTCGTTAGAGCCACAATCTCTGTAGCGTCGGAGGCTTTGAAAATTTCGAAACCCGGAATCCTATTATATCAACTGATGTTAATTATTTGTTAATTCGATTAAACAATTTGCTTGTTGTGTGCTACAACAAATATTGAATTAAATACACTGCAACCTTCATAAAATTAATAATTGCGGAAGAAATAAAAATGCTGGAAGAATAGATGCACACACATACACAGTTATTTTTGGACTAAAGTCCCTGGAAAAACCCAACTTGGGAAAACCAGTGCAATAGTTGAGGGTTTTAATATTATGCGGTAGTACATTTGAGTAAAGATTATGGATTCTCAAATCTAGCAATCCATACAGAGAAATGACTGACAATAAATGTAGTGAGAAAAATCTCACTCCCACAAATTATTTGACACTGACCTCGGCTCAAGTTGAGTTGCTCTTTGTTGCCTCTGCGCAGTGACTGCATCAGCCTACGTAGCATTGCATCCCACAACTCGACACTGCTTTCCTCTCACTATCTGATCAATTGTTGTTTGGAAGATGGATCCTGGTCTCCGAACTCTCTCTCTGGCTTTTGGCACCAAACCACTGCTTCTCCCCAACAAAATACGAAATCCCCTCTAAAGCACTACATTGCTTTCTGTGGCATTCATTGCCTCTCTGCAATGCACTCACCAGAGCTAGAAAAATCTTCCTCTGGCCTTAATATTCCTGCCCCTCTCTCACTGCTTCGATCTCACTAGCTCTCTCTCCGGCAACTTAGCGTTGCTACTCTAGAAATTGATCTGCCAGTGAAATCTAACTACTGGTGTCTTCAGTGTGTTCTCCAACCCCCATCGAGTTTCTTCTTATAATCTTTCGTTGAGACATCAATGGCCATGATTAAAACTTAATTGATGGCTAAGATTAACTAGAACTCAATCCATGTCTTTTTCTAGAAAATTCTCACCATGACTTAATTAATACCCTTTATTTAATCGGATTTCCTAAGTTTAGACTTAGGAAACATTAAAAAACGATTAATTATTTTAATTAAGTCGTCTCTAGGTGGAATTTCCAGAAACAATTTCTAGGTTTTGGAGATCTCATATATTCTAGCTTCTCCACAAAATTTCGTGGCTAGAACACATCCGATGCTACAAAAACTAACACTTCCTCTTAGTGAGGAAAGTTTTCTAGCGCTACAACCCACTGAAGCAACACTATGTTTCTGCACCATCCCCTGTCATGCTGCTAATGTCTGGCTGCTACTGCCCACCAACTACTACGCAACTCTGATAAACGTTGCATTTGTGCTGCTATTGGCTTGCTGAACTACTGCCAATTAGTGCATCTGCACTACAATTCCCTCTCCATATGTTGTTGCTGCAACTGCAAAAACTACAACTGAAAAGAATCCAAAATACTAAATCAACTATGATTAGTGTGATACATGTCACCTGAATCTCTGACTGCTGCTAGTCTCTATGCTGCCACTGAAGCCTCTGCGGTGCTGCTAACTCTGCTCTGTGCAAACTACACTGCTGCCAACTTTGCATTGCACTGTTCAGTATCTGGCCGCTACTAGCCACTGCATCTGTCACTCTAGCATCTCACTGCACCATCTACCACTAATTCATCTTGCTACTGCTTTCTATGGGCTCTTGTAGCAAAGTATTGATTCATGAGGTGGACCTCCTCAAGAATCTTGCCCATCCTGTAGCTCTCTAGGGCATCAAAACCAGATCACCCCACCTCACACTTGGAGGTATATCAGTGATCATGGCAAACTCTTCCTTCAATCTGGAGGACAACCTGTCAATCTTCGTGGGTGGATCCTGCTGATCTTGCTTCTCCTCTTTGTCCTTCTCTCTGAGAGGACATTGAATGCTGTATTGGCCAAGCTCACCACATCTGAAGCATTTGACCTTGGAAATGTCCTTCTTCCTCCTATGCTGCCCCTTTGATGCAAAGGTCACATTCTCCTCTTCCTTCACTTGCTTCATCCCACTGTTACTGCTGGTGCTGCTGATGGTGCTCTTCACCAAAAATTGCCTCATCTCCTGCTGCTGCAGATCAACCCACATTCGATCCCACTCTGGCAACTTGTCTCTACCCAGAATATCTTGATGAAGACCTACCAGTCTTTGGAAATGGTGTTTAGAGCTAACCGTACCAATTTTGTAGGTTGAGGCATTGACCCTACTACAGATCGCTGGTCTTGGACATCCTGAATGCTAGTGAGGAAGGGGTCTATGCGCTCCCCTTTATGCATCCTTGTGCATCTCAGCTTCTCCTCAAAATACATCTTCCGTTGCTCGGAAGATCCCTCGTATAGCGTAGGAAGAGCCTCCCACATCTGTTAAGCAGTATCTTTGTCAGCGATGTGAGACACCACGTGATCTCAAACCCCGTCAAGAATCAACCTCTTTTCTTTCGCCATCTCCTTCTTGTAAGCCTTCAACAGATCTGCATCTGCATCTGCGGGTACAACTACCACACTATCGATGTAGGCTTTGAGATCGTATTCATCTAGAAGACAAGAAATTCTTGCCTTCCAAATCACCTAGTTGGAGGCTCCATCCAATCGATCCCGATCTCTTAGCCCTTCTCATGCCATCTCTGCAAAAAGTCGAATTCCTCCTCTTCTCCTCTGCGCAGTTACTGACTGGCTCTACGCACTCCCTGCTGGAGTGGGCAAATTTGCACACAACTACTGTTGCTCTACTAGGAAAAATCGAACTTCTTGACTAGAAGCTCCATGAGGAAAGAATTCCAGATCACCTAGTTGGAGGCTCCATCCAATCGATCCCGATCTCTTAGCCCTGCTCATGCCATCTCTGCAAAATGTCGAATTCCTCCTCTCCTCCTCTGCGTAGCTATTGACTGGCTCTATGCACTCCCTGCTGAGTGGGAAAATCTGCTCACAACTACTATTGCTCTACTAGGAAAAATCAAATTTCTGGACTAGAAGTTCCCTAAGGAAAGAATTCCCTCAGTGTGTGCTCTTCCTTCATCCTAATGCTATTTTGCACTAGCAAACTGCTGCAAAATAACTGCGTCCTAGCTGAAGATCTACTTTGGAAGGAAAATATTGTTGCTCCCTCTGCCTCTGGTAATCATTGATCTGGAAAATTTATTCTCTGTTGACTCTCTCAGAGAAATAAACTTTCCCTAAAAAATCGACCCTCTTGGCCAAGGAATTGCGCTGCCACTAAGGATTTTGAATTGTTGCCTACGCAGAGCTTCGAAATTACTCTTCCATTCTGCCACAAAGCTCTCCGTCTTACAAGTTGTGCTCTGATACCATGTGAAATTCTGAAACTTGGAATCCTATTGCAGCGACTGATGTTAATCCTTCTAATTGTTAATTCGATTAAACAATTTACTTCTTGTGTGCTATGCAAATATCGAATAAAATAAATTTCAACCTTTGCAAAATAAATATTGTGAAAGAAATAAAAATACTGGAAGAATAGATGCACATACACACACAAATACACAATTATTTTTAGACTAAAGTCCCCGGAAAAATAGTGCAACAACTGAAGGTTTTAATATTATGCAGTAGTAAATCTGAGTACAAGACTATGGATGCTCAAATCTAGCAATCCATACAAAGAAATGACTGACAATAAATCTACTGAGAAAAATCTCACTCCCATAGGCTATCTGACATTGACCTCAGCTCAAGTTGAGTTGCTCTTTGTTGTCTCTGCGCAGCCACTGTGTCAGCCTACGTAGTACTGTGTCCCACAACTCGGAACTGCTTTCTTCTCGCTATCTGATCAGCTGTTGTCTGGAAGATGGATCCTCTTGGCCTCTAAACTCTCTCTTCGGCTTCTGGCAATGAATCACTGCTTCTCCTCAGCAAAATACGGAATCCCCTCTGAAGCACTGTGTTGCCTCTGTGCAATGAACTCACTAGAGCTGGAAAAATCTTCCTCCGACCTTACTATCGCTGCCCCTCTCTCACTACTTCAAGCTCACTAGCTCTCTCTCTGGCAACTCAGCGCTGCTACTCTAGAAATCGACCTGTTAGTGAAATCGAATTGCTGGTGTCTCCAGTGCGTTCTCCAACCCCCATCGAGTTTCTTCTTATAATCTCTTGTTAAGACGTCAATGGCCATGATTAAAACTTAATCAATGGCTAAGATTAGCTAGAACTCGATCCATGTCTTTTCCTATAAGATTCTCACCATGACTTAATTAATACCCTTTAATTAATCAGATTTCCTAAGTTTTTGAATAAGAAAACATGAAAATAATGATTAATTATTTTAATTAAGTCATCTCTAGGTGGAATTTCCAGAAACAATTTATGGGTTTTAGAGATCTCATGTATTCTAGCCCCCCCACAAAATTTTGTGGTTAGAACACAACCGATACTACAAAGCTAACAGAGGCATCAGGTGATAGGAGCACAACAAAAGGTATAGTTAATCAAGCCCTAGCCTACTTCCTGTTGGCCTCCTTCCCACAACCTACCTTGGAGCATAGCTTCAAATAGTTAAGGGAAGGTTACATCTACATTAGGAATTTAACTAAAAATAACCAAGATCTCTGCATCACACATATGTCATATGTTTGCATATCATTCAGGTTAGTCGATCATCTTAAGCAGCAGGTGTCCATCCGGTCATTTGCTTCCGTTTTACTATAAGCAAGAATTGGTGACCCTATTAAGGCACTGGTCTCATACTTTAAAATCTAATCTAATTAATAATCTTGCTTGAATTTAACCAATTGGCTAGGCCACTCATCTGTGTTTCCCAAACAAGTTGGTTTCCAACTTGTTTCCCTTCACCTCATTCCATAGGGACTACCCCCCATAGCATGCTATTGGGAGACAACTAGAATGGAGTGGGCGGGGATCAGAGTGATAGCCCCTGCCCTGAGCATTGTCGTGGTACTTGTACAATCCGGGCGACAACATTTTCTGGTGCCATTGTCAGGGACCAATTTATTGGACCTTGGCCTTACGACAATCCCCATAATCTTGTAGTATTTTGTCCTTCATTCATTGTTTCATCGACGCCACAACATTTTTTGGCACCTTTTTCTCATCATTTTTTTATCTTCTCATCACCTTATCATTTTTCCTCTCACTAATCCTCTCATCTTGTTCATTCCCACATTTAGCACCTGGCCATTTAGGTTGGTTTCTTGTTTGGGTGGCGACTCCACTTATTCATCCATTCACGAGAACGTACTCTAGAAGGAATCCTGGTAGCCTGGTTAACCTCACTCCTGATCCTGAAAAGGTTCTAAGAACTCGGTTAAACAAGTTACATTCTAGATATCGTTTAAACTTTCTCAGACAAGAAGCTCTGCTTTTCATCAATCCTCCAAATCAAGATATCATCGGTGACTTCTATGGGCCTTGAAACCTCGCAAACTTCTAGGGGTATCTACATGATCTACCAAATGAGTCAATTATGTACAGATTGTCGATTTTTGAAGGAAATAATGTTGTCAATGTTGAAGAACATATAAACAAGTTTGATTTGTTCCTCCATAGATATCCTTATTCTATGGACTATAATCATGAAGATGTCAGGGTGAAACTATTTGTCTTATTTTTGGAAAGTAGTGCAATTGATTGGTTCGATGACAAGGTTGATAATTCCATTGATTCTCTGAGAACCCTCCTCAACGCCTTCAGATACAAATATGGGGATAAGAGGGAAGGGAAATTCTTAGTAGAGGAATTCAATACCATTAAGAAGAAAGGAAATGAAACGGTGGTAGAGTTTAACTAGAGGTTCAACAAATTACTAAAGGATCTGACTCAGGATTCCAAGCCTCTTGACAAAACAGTTTTGGAAACTTATCTTGAGGCTTACCATGTAGAAGTTCAATATGAGATTAGGCGGGCTCACCCTGCCACTTTAGCTATTCCCCAAAACACATTTGAAGAGTTAGAAAAGGATAAAAAGGCTTCAGGTAGATTTGAAATCCCTAGCTATGAGAGAGGTCATGTTAAAGTCAAAGAAGAGTAAGAAATGACCAAAGAATTAACCAAACTGGTTAGGGATATGGAAATTAAACATGCCAAGCATATAAATGACATGCATAATCAGTTGATATAGATGGAAAGCAATACTAGGATGCAAATACAAAGTATGCCTCCTCGGAAAAATAATAATAGTAGGGGTAACAATAACAATTAGTGGCCAAAAAGGAATTCCTCAAACGATCAAAGGTCTCCTACACCATTTGAGTCGGCCAACGTAGTTGATGAGTCTATCCCTTTCTGCAGACCTTGTGACAGTTTTCATGAAGAAAGTACATGTGCCTTTGCTAGAAGGATCTTAGAGGAAAGTAGATATTAACAAAATAATAATGCAAGTCAAGGAAAATCAAGTGAAAGCCCATGCGCTAATATGCTTTCTTCAACCTTTGCAATAAACACCTTGGATGAAGAAAAGGGCCCCATTACTCATGCGGTGATAAATCAACTCAGGAACAAGTTCTAGAACTTGCAAAAAGTAAAGACTATTCATATCAAAGGAAGGGTAAAAGTCAAAATCAGAACAAGCAGGTTCCCGCCAACTGATACAAATCTGGTTTAAACATGGATTAGATCGCATGGATAAATAATATTAAGATATCTGTCCCAGTACTTGAACTTCTAAAGATTCCATCTCAAAGGGAATCTTTCTTCAAGGCTTTGGGTATGCTTCTGTGAAAATCCCTAAATCTAACACATCAGAAACCCCTACGGCAATTACTGGTTTAAAATCTCCTATTTGTTCTTTACATTAACAAGTTATTTAATTGCATAAACATCGAAGTAAACACTGAAATAAACTAAGACAATAACACAAGGGACACCGTTATTTTTGGACAATCGCCCCTGGAAAAACCCAATTCGAGAAAATTGGTGCAACATATAGAGGGTTTGTATTATTAAGCAGATTTCATAGATACAACTAGGGTGCCAGAAATGGCTCACCCAACGGAGAATATCCTTGGCAATAGTACCTCTCTCCGGAGACAGATATTTTGGCAAATCAGCAATTGGATGATCAAACCCCACAGTGAATCCAGCTATTCCCTATGCTAGACAGCGAACGCTGCTCCAAGCATTGCTTTGGAACTACGTCACTCCTCCAGGAGCTGCATCACCCTCTCCTGGCTCAGAATTTGCTGATTTGCTCCCAATCTACCCCACAGAATCTCCCTAGTGCTGCCTCTGAGGCCCAACGTCAGCGTCTGCAGCTTCTGCGTCAGCCCTTTGCATCTTTGTATCAGCCCTTCTAGGGCCTACATTGTCTCTCCCGGCACTGCGTTGCCTCTTTGCTATGTATTCTTTAGCCTTGGATGAAAATCCCTTGTTGAACTGCCCTTCACTGCAACTCTGATCACTAACTCGATTTCCTCAGCAAACCTCGCCCCAGAAAATTGAATTCTTTGATCACTTGGCATATCTTCAACTGATGCTCAAGCCTCCTCTTGTACCTTTCCTATTGAGTCTTCAATGACGGAGATTAAGTCCCTAATCAACGGCTAAGATAAAAACTAGCTTGATCCTTGTCACTTAGAATTTTCTCACCCATATTTTATTAATACACATTAATATTTTTATTTTCCTAAGTTTAGACTTAGGAACCCATTAAAATATTAATTATTTTAATAACTCCTCATCCTTGTGGAATTTCTCCAAACGATTTCTGGGTCTTGGAGATCTCATGTGCTTTAGCCTCTCCACCAATTTTCAAGCCGAGAGCACATCCAGTGCTACCCAAAATCAACACTCCCTCTTAGCAAGGAATGTGCTCTAGCAATGCTTCACTATAGAAGCATCACACTGATCCTCCGCATCGGTCCTTTGTGTTGATGCTTGGCATGTTGCCCCACATCCATTGCACTGCTGCTTCTTGTACTGTTGCCCATGACATTGCCACTGCCACTGCCACCTTTGTACTGCAACTCCCTCTCAACATGCTGCATCATGCTGCCCATATCATTGCCACTACTAATTGTTGCACTGCAACTCAGTTACCGAGAAGTAAGTAACTGACTTGACCCAAACACTGACATCCTGGTTAGTCTGAAGCCTTGTGATGCTGAAGCAACCTCTGTTGCTATCCTGTGCTCCCTGTGCTGCCACTGTGCTGCTACAGACTTCTGCACTCTAGCACTGCCTTGCCGCTCCATCACACCTTGCTCCACCTGACACATGTCATCATGCTACTATCATTTAAGGGCTCCCGTTGCCTGATGTGATCCAAGAGTTTGGGCACCTCAAGGATCCTTCCCGCCTTCTTTAGTCCTCTTGACTATAGCTCCAAGTCTCCCCCCTCTTCTTTAGAGACGCATGAGCACTCATGGCACAATTGTCATTAGCCTCGACATCCTTCTCCGCCTTTGCTGGAGCAGCCTTTGAGTCGGAAGCTTCTACCTTGCCCTTCTTCCTAGGGCACTGAGAGGCATAATGTCCTAGCTCCCCACAGTTGAAGCACTTGACCTTGGAGATGTCTTTCTTCTTCCTCTTTTGTAGCTCCTGTTGTCCCATTGATGTGAGAGATGCATCCTCCTCCTCCTTCTTGATTCGAACTCCCTTATCACTACTCCTCGCCTTGGTCAAGCTCCTAAGCTTTTCCTGTCAAAGAGATGCTGACATCTCCTCCCTATTGGGGAGAGTTGCTCTGCCCAAAATGCTTTTGGACAAACGTCTGCCACTCCTCGGAGACTACATTCAGGACAATCCTGACCATGAACTTTGGATCTGGTGTAGACCCCACAGAAGTAAGTTGGTTGTGAATCCCTTGCAACCTAAGAAGGAAGGGATCTATCTCCTCTCCTTTCTGCATCTGATATTGTCTTAGCTGATTTTTTAATAGCATCTCCCGTTGCGCAGAAGAGCCCTGATACAAGGTGGTTAGGGTCTCCCACATCTCCCTTGCTGTGTTCTTCTCAGCAATGTGTGGTACTACATGATCTTTGACCCCATCTAGGATCATACACTTGGCGTTAGCCTAGGCCTCATCGTATTTCTTCAATGGATCAGCGTCGATCGGTTTAGCAATAACCTTAAAGACATATTCCTTGATGAGATGTTTATCCAGGATTGCCAGGATCCTGGCCTTCTAGATGACAAAATTGGAAGCCTCGTCCAATCTGTCCTAATCCCTCAATCCATTCACTCCCATCTCTACTCCTCTTCTCTAGACTCCCTCTGAGTCCTAATTTCCCTCTCGGAAATCCTCCGACCAACCGTCGAATCACTCCTCTCTAATTCTCCTTTGTCGCTGCAACCTGGATCTAGATTTCTTGGCTAGAAATCTGTCGAGGTAGTGCTTCCCTCTACCTTGGTTCAGTCTCCTTAGACACTATTCTGCACCAACAGAAACAACGTCCCACCAGCTCCTCAAATCAAAATCTGCACAGCTCCCTTAGCCCCGATAACTCGAAGAATCTGAGCCCTTCAGGCTCTGCGCAATCTCTAAATGGGCAGAATCTGCTCCTCCCGGCCAACTACATCAATCCTTCCTGGCTCAGAAAGATGATGTGACTCTTCGTGAGCCCGATTTGCCCTCCTCTGCATCTACACTAGCCTTGATAGCTGACGCAGCTACTATGTCTTCCTTTTTTCTGCCTCTCCGGCTCTGGAACAGCGCTGCCTCTACGGACAACTGCTTCTCTGCTACAAATTCTCAGATTTCTCGGCTGGTGTCTTCAGTCATCTATTATTTGTAATCCCTCTGATACCATGTGAGAATTTCTGAATCTAACACATCAGAAACCCCTACTGCAATTACTGGTTTATAATCTCCTACTTGTTCTTTACATTAACAAGTTATTTAATTGCATAAACATCGAAGTAAACACTATTGCAGCCTTCACAAATATACAAATCATGCAATGAAATAAACTAAGACAATAACACAAGGGACACCATTATTTTTGGGCAATCGTCCCGGGAAAAACCCAATTCGGGAAAATCGGTGCAACATATAGAGGGTTTGTATTATTAAGCAGATTTCATGAATACAAGTAGGGTGCCAGAAATGGCTCATCCAACAGAGAATATCCTCGACAGTAGTACCTCTATCTGGAGACAGATATTCCGGCAAATTAGCAATCGGATGATCAAACCCCAAAGTGACTTCGGCTGTTCCCTATGCTAGACAGCAAAAGTTGCTCCAAGCACTGCTCTGGAGCTATGTCACTCTTCCAGGAGCTGCGTCACCCTCTCCTGGCTCACAATCTATTGATATGCTCCCAGTCTGCCCCACAAAATCTCCCCAATGTTGCCGCTGAGGCCCAGCTTCAGCCTCTGCAGCTTCTGTGTCTCACTACGTCAGCCCTCTGCATCCTCTGTGTCAACCCTTCTAGGGCATGTGCTGTCTCTCCCCGCGTGTTAAGCGGATAAATCGTTCTTGCGGACAAGACTGATCTCCCTAGTATCAATTGATATCTAGCAACAAGCAGGACAAGCAAATCTACTTTTCTCTAAACATATACTCGATTCATTAATACAAATTAAGAGGTGTTTTAGACCCTACCTCAAGTCCAACGCTAGTTTGTGGCAGACTTGCTCCAACAACTTCAAAGAGTATCCTTTTAATAACCTGCAAACACAAACAAGCACACATCAAAGAACCCTTGCATAGCTAATATAATAAATCATGTTCTTCATAGTAATCAAGGAGTCTATGAAATAAACCATTAAACACAACTTATTGAGAAAAATAAACTTGATTGTATTAACTTTGAGAAAGAAGAACTTTACAACCTTGGTGCCTTGATGCTGTACAAGCTCTTCCTAGGGTCCAGGCAGGAATCTCCTCTACTTTAACAAGCCTCACTCTTTCCCAAATGAGATCAAAAGGTATGTGACCTTTCCTCTCAAAAGCTCAATTAGGAAGACTAAGTTCCAGCAGCATATACCCTCAAAAATATTCAGCTTTCAACCTCCTAAGTAACCAGCGCAAAGCTTCATTTTATAGTGCAAGGGAAGGAGGTTACAGGTCCACCATTAAAGGGATAGAGTCCTCCTTCAAGGGGATAAGCTCCTCACATCAAGGGGTTAGCTCCTTAAGGAATGGGATGCATGCACCCTCAAGGAGCGAACTTGCCAGCGCAAGATTCCCTCTAGAAGCTTCAAGAATTGACTCAAAGTGAGTTTTCAAGAATAAACTCGCGCCTTTTCACTTTTACAGGGGTTCGCACCCATATATGCAGATACAAAGCGGTCAAGTGCGCGGGGGACATGACCAGTGAGTGCGGCACCGCAGGTAATGCTAAGAGAAAGTGCGAAACTAGAGTTTTAGAGATTTTTAAGGACTTTCTCTCATTTTCAAAGCTTGATATGTAGAGCTGAGGTTTAAGACTTGCAAAGGAAGTATGTATGAGTGGTGATAGACTCATATTGATTACAGAAAGTCATGGTGACAATTTTTCATGTAACACCGCACTACGTTGCCTCTTAGCTATGCATTCTTCATCCTTGGATGAAAATCCCTTGTTGAACTGCGCCTCACTGCAACTCTGATCACTAACACGATTTCCTCTGCAAACCTCGCCCCAGAAAATCGAATTCTTTGATCACTTGGTGTATCTCTAACTAACCCTCAAGCTTCCTCTTATACTTTTCCTGTTGAATCTTCAATAGCCGAGATTAAGTCCCTAATCAACGGCTAAGATTAGAACTAGCTCGATCCTCGTCACTTAGAACTTTCTCACCCATATTTTATTAATATACATTAGTATTTTTATTTTCCTAAGTTTAGACTTAGGAACGCATTAAAAATATTAATTATTTTAATAACTCCCCATCTGGGTGGAATTTCTCCAAACGATTTCTGGGTCTTGGAGATCTCATTTGCCTTAGCCTCTCCACTAATTTTCAAGGGTAGAGCACATCTGATGCTACCCAAAATCAATAGCTTCAACAAAAGGATGACATAATTAATCATCAGGACGAAGAAACTAAATTAAAGGATATCAATTGTTATATGACTAATGAAAATCATGAGCCATTCTTTCTTACTTTGGACATAAATGACAGATTACTTAACAATTGCATGCTAGATTTTGGTGCATCTAAAAATGCTATGACCAAGAAGGTCGTGGAGCAATTAAACTTAAGGATTTCTAGACCATACCATAACATTTGTTCAATGGACTCTAGAAAGGTTGAAGTCCTTGGCGTGCTTAAAGATTTATAGGTAGCCTTAGTCGATTATCCATACAAAATCATTACCATGGATATAGCAGTCATTGATGCGCTAGATGTATGGGGAATGCTTCTCTCGAGGAAGTTTGCAGCTGATTTGGGTGGGTCCATTCAGATGGATTTATCTTATGCTACTATTCCAGCAGTAACAGGTGGCATGGTTAGGCTTTTCAAGGAAGTAGAAAGAAAGTACCACGTGGAAGTTCCAAAGAAGTTGGAAAATGGAGAACAAATTATGCCACAAGAGCATTCGCCTCATTTGGAATCAGAGATATGTCACTTTTTCCACCACCCATCCCCTCCGCCAAGCAGAAAAAGAAGAAGATTTTAGATTGACAGGGATATGAAGCACAGTGATGATCAATCACATCGACCTAAGAGTGACAAACTTCAACAAGGGACGTCTAAAGAACAATCGAGTAATCTACAGCAAGGTGTGGTGGAGCGACAAGGCAATGCTAGAGTGCAGAAGTCTGTAGCAGCGCAGTGGAGGTTGTAGCAGTGCGAGAGACACAAAAGAGGTCGCAACAGCGCAGTGGCAGTAGAGGGAGCATAGGATAGCAGCTGAGGTAGCTTCAGCATCACGAGGCTTCCAGATTGACCAGGATGTGAGTGTTTGGGTGAAGTTAGTTACTTACATCTCGGTAACTGAGTTGCAGTGCAGCAGTTAGCAGTGGCAGTGTTATGGGTAGCATGTTGAGAGGGAGCTGCAGTACAGATGTAGCAGTGGCAATGGTAGTGTCATGGGAAACAATACAGGAAGCAACAGTGTAGTGGATGTGGGGCAGTAGGCCAAACATCAGCACAGAGGACCAATGCAGAGGATCAATGTGACTCTTCTATGATGAAGCATTACTAGAGCACATTCCTCGCTAAGAGGGAGTGTTGATTGTGGGTATCATCGGATGTGCTATAGCCATGAAATTTGGTGGTAAGACTAAGGCACATGAGATCTCCAAGACCCAGAAATCGTTTGGAGAAATTCCACTCGGATGAAGAGATATTAAAATAATTAATATTTTTAATGGGTCCCTAGGTCTAAACTTAGGAAAATAAAAATATTAATGTGTATTAATATAAAATGGGTGAGAAAGTTCTAAGTGATGAGGATCAATCCAGTTCTAATCTTAGACATTGATTAGGGGCTTAATCTCAGTCGTTGAATCGTCAACAGGAAAAGTATAAGAGGAGGCTTGAGGGTCAGTTGGAGACACACCAAGAGAGATCAAAAATTCAATTTTCTGGGGCAGGGTTTGCTGAGGAAATCGAGTTAGTGATCAGAGTTGTAGCGAGGGGCAGTTCAGCAAGGGATTTCTATCCAAGGCTGAAGAATACATAGCAGAGAGGGAGCGCGAGCCCTAGAAGGGATCACGCAGAGGCAGCAGGAGCTGATGCAGAAGACGCAGAAGGCTATAGAGGCTAACGCAGAGGGCCGTAGAGTCTGATGCTAGGCTTCAGAGGCATCGTTGGGGAGATTTTGTGGAGTAGACTGAGAGCAGATTAGCCGGGAGAGGGTGACGCAGTTCCTGAAGGGTGACACAGTTCCAAAGTAGTGCTTGGGGCAGCTTTCATTGTCCAGCGCAAGGAACAACCACAGTCACTGTGGGGTTGATCATCCGGTTGCTGATTTTCCGGAATATCTGCCTCTGGATAGAGGTACTACTGCCAAGGATATTCTCTGCATGGATGAGCCATTTCTAGTACCCTAGTTGTATTTACGAAATCTGCTTAATAATACAAACCTTCTATATGCTGCACTGGTTTTCCCGCATTGAGTTTTTCCGAGGACGATTGTCCAAAAATAACGGTGTCCCTTGTTTTATTGTTTCTGTTTACTTCAATGCATGACCTGTGTATCTGTGAAGGCTGCATTTGTGTTTACTTCGATATTTATGCAATT
>APFE031032753.1:0-27575 GCA_000404065.3 Pinus taeda | reverse complement strand
AAAGAAATGACTCTTTTCAGATCAAAGTGTCACACAAAGGAAAAATCATTCACATCAATGGAGTCCCCAGTGGAGTCACCAATTTGTCATGCGGAAAGAGTTAATCTTGCGGACAAAACCAACATCCCTAGAAGCCTAAGACTTTCTAGTGACAAACAAGACAATTAAGAGCAATCCTTCTCTAAACATGCATTTACCATACAAGAAATCAAGTGTTTAGATCCTACCTGTAGTCCAACGCTGTTGTAGTAGTCCAGCGTCATTGATCCGGATGAGCTCCTCCTTCACTTCGAAACCTGCATTCACTAACAATCAAACGATTAAATAGCACCTGAATATCTCATAAAATAAAACATATTCAACATACAGACCAAGGAGTATATGAAACAACTCATTAATAACAAAATGTTGAGAAGAATGGACTTATTTGTATTAATAGGAAACAAAAGAAACCATTACAACCTGAGCCTTGGTGTTGTGCAAGTTCCTCCCAGGGTCCAGCAAGAGTTTTCCTTTACTTTGATAAGCTCACCCACTTCCAAATGAAACAAGAAAGGATGGGAATCTCTCCTCACAAGCTTCTACAAGGAAGTCCTAATTCCAGCAGCATCTACCCTTTGGAATGTTCAGCTTTCAACCTCCCCTCCTCTGGCCCAATGCCTATATTTATAGTGTTCTAGAGGAAGTTAATCAGGTTCAACATCAATGGGATACTCCCTCTTTTGGATGGGGTAGCTCCTCTCTTGATGGGATAAGTTCCTCTTTCATAGGGATGCATGAACCATCTGGAGGCGCTCAATACACGTCAAACAATCTTCTAGAATGCTCCAGAAATGACCACAAGTAACTTTTTTAAGATGAAACTTGCGCCTTTTGACATTTACAGGAGTACGCACCCATCCCTTTACATACAGAGCGTGCAAGTACGCAGGTATAATGAACTTGGAATGCGTACACGCAGGTAAGGTAGAGAGAAACTGCGTACCTAGAGATAAACATGTTTTTTAAAGACTTTCTCTCTTTCTTGAAGTTTGACATGGAGAGCAGAGGTATAAGGCTTGCCAAGGAGGATAGTATGACTGTTGATGGAGCCATACTAACTGCAGATAGTCATGGTGACAAATTTTAGTGTAACACCCATAACCATGGTTATTATTTTTCCTTTATTAACTTTTATTACATGGAATTTTCACAAGGGTTGTTACAGAAACCTCCCCCTCAGGGGAACACCATCCTTGGTGTTCAGTGACACCTCTAACCAACAAGACTACTGGAAGCAAAACATACTGCCTATGGAGCTTTATAACTTAGCTTAATGCAATATTTACAATGTTCAACCTGTTGAGAAGAAAACCAACATGACAACATACTAACATAACAACCATAATGACAAGACACCATTACCACTTATTCGAGCTTTATAACATAGCTCATGGTATTTACATTCATATACATATACATACACATACCAAAAACATCATACCAAACATATACCAAAAACATTCACTCAACCAGCAAATAGAGAAGGATACATAGCCTGCATCTGAACAACCATCTCCAATGTAGCTTCATTGGGCCCAAAGTGCTTCCACTTCACTTCAACCTGCTCAATTTCTCGGTTCCATAGCATGAGTGTCTTTCTCTAAAATATATGTTGTGGTTCCAGATGGAATTCTCCTTTTGGCTCCACCTGCAATTCAGACTAGTCAATCACATGATCAACATCTCTAACATACTTCTTAAGCAATGACACGTGGAAAGCATCATGGAATTTCATTGCCGGAGGTAGTGCAAGTCAATATGCTACTGGTCCAATACTTTCAAGTATGTTGAAAGGTCCACAAAATCGAGGTGTCAGCTTGGCACATGATCTAATCTGTAAGGAAATCTTCTTGGGCTTGATGCGCAAGTACACCTGTTCACCAACTAGAATTCCTTAAATAACCTGTTCCGATTTGCATAAATTTTTTACCTATCCTGTGTTTCCTTTAGATTATTCTTGATTACCTACATTTCCTATTCCATTTCTACAAACATGTTCGGTCCAATCAATACCCTGTTCATCGGGTCACTCCAACTGATGGTATTATTATAAATTTTCCCATACAATGCCTCAAACAGACTCATCCTTAGTGATTATTGGCAACCATTATTGTAATTGAAATCAACCAACAGAAGGCACACCTCCCATCTCCTCTACTGATGCATCACATACATCCTCAACATGTCCCCGAATATCTCTTTGACTCTCGTTGTCTGTCCTTCTGTCTACGGATGATAAGTTGTACTGAAGGCCAACTTTGTACCTAAACCTGGAAACAACTCCTTCCAAAACATGGAAGTGAAATTTTCATCCTTGTCATACAAAATCTTCTTTGGAACACCATGAAATATGACCACATCTCTGATGAATCCATGTGCCAAATCACTAGCTAAATTTGTAGAATTCACTGGAATGAAGTGCGCTACCTTTGTCAACCTGTCCACCACAACCATGATGGAATCATGTTGTCTAGATGTCCTCAGCAAATTTGTAATGAAATCCATGGAAATTACCACCCATTTCCACTCTGGAATCGCAGTCAGTTGTATTAATCCGCCTGGGCGCATATAGTCTGTCTTTACTTATTGACAATCAAAGCATCCAACTCCAAATTTTGCCACATCCTTCTTAAAATTTGACCAATAATGAAACTTCTTTACTATTTTCAATGTATTTTGGTATCTTGGGTGTCCTAAATACAATTTCGCATGAAAATTCCTTAATATAATGTTCTTGAGCTCACAACTATCTGACAGATATATCTTGTCCTCAAATCTATGTAAGAACCCTGGTTAAAATTCTGTGTACAAATATATAAGACCATGATCATGGGACACGTATTCCAAGATGAATGGTGTGAAAAAACATCCTAGTGGGTGTTCATTTTGGTTATTATGGCTAAGGAAATTAGCAAAGGTGATGGCAAAGGATTTGGAAAGGCAAGAGGCAATTATCTGGCATTCTATTTATAAAAATAATGGAAATTAGGTGGAAAGGAAGATGAAAGATCACAGGTTGCATGTGAGGAGGAAAATGAAGGAAAATAATGGAAAATGAATAAAATAGAGACCTTATTGATAAAAAGGCTTTTGTGGATCAGTTGGGAAGCTTAGTCAACGTAGACTTTTGTCAGTTCAGTTTTGGAGCTCTCTCTTTATTCTCTCTCTCTCTCTCATTCTTGGACACTTAGATTTTTCTTGGAGCACTCTTGGAGGGTGTGGCATATTTCGAGGTTTGGAGCAAGAAATAAAAGGAAGAGTAGGAAATCACTAGAGGATATCAGTATCAACAACTACAATAGATTTGGCTTGTAGGTACTGAGTTGCATGTATGTTTTCCTCACTAGTTTTGGCATGCATGGCATATGCATGTGGTTTATTGGTCATGATATGTCACTAGCATGGAGGATTTCCTAGATTGATAGTGTATTTGCCTAGCCTTTCCATTTCCTGGATAACCATGGTGTTGTGGGTTCATTTCTTTGTTTTTCTGGTTGGTTATCATATTTTCTTTACCTTGGGTTCAGTTAATAGTTCCTGGAAGCCCTGGTTGGACAAACGCTTTGGAAGCCCTGTAACATCTTGGGTTGAGTTACTAGTCCTGGAAGCCTTGGCTGGACAAACACTTTGGAATTCCTTGGTGGGTTGAGCTACTATTCCTTGAATCCCTAGTTGGACAAACACTCTAGAAGCCCGAAATAAGTTGCGGGTTGAGTTACTAGTCCTGGAAGCCTTGGTTTGAACAAATTATTTAAAGCCCTGAAAGGCTTGGATAGAGACCAATCTGATTATGGTTTTCGTGATGTCTGACCATGAGGTGGAATCACTGTTTGATGGGTTGAGGTGGTTAGCCTCTAGAAGCCCTATATGGTTTTGGATTGATGTGTTTTATGAGATCCCACATTCATGCTTGGAATATGGAATGAGGGTGACTGGTTGAATATATTTTTTGCTCAACCATGTCTACGGTCGGGTGGTTCGTGGAAGTCCCACAATTAGTTGGCCTTTGAATCATTAATAAGAGGTTATTTCTCCTTGTTATTTCATGAGTATTATACTGGTTTATATGCGGATCATATGGTTGTGATTTCCTTGGTATTTATGTTGCTACTATGATGGTTATGTATATGTTTTATTACAGTGGTTGTGTATGGCTCTCATCATATTTTTACTTGTAAATGAATGAAAAATGTATCTACGGTCCAATGGATGAAATTGAAGCTAACGTGTTGAGGCATCAATGCTTCTTGGAAATTCTCAGATGAGGATGAGACCCATATGCTTAGATTTTCCATTTACACACGTAGATTACATATTTGTGATATGTTTGATGAAATGGATGTCATGGCTAGTAGGGGTCCAGTTAAGGGCTTGTTATACAACTTCAGTGGGCCTAATGGTTAAGAGCATGTGTTTCCTCCTAAGAGGTCATATGTTCAAAACTAGAGGGGGGTAGAGTATGTATGCCTTTGTAGACTTAGCAATCAAATCATTGCACGGAGGTGGGTCCCTTGTCCCAAAAACAAGGGGGTCTCAGACACCAATTTGGTATTTGGCTTGGTCGTGACCTTAAAATTGGATAATAATAAGTAATTTCATTTGTATCATCATTTCCTTATTAGCTTTTTGTTTTGAAGGTGTCATTCAATTCTGGGCAGTGACCTGGGCTCTGGACCTGAAAAAGTGGCTGAAATATTGAGGACATTGGCATAGCACTAAGAAAAATAGTCCCTAGATGTTGGCATGCCATGTTGTGGGAGTGTCCAGGGCCCTCTAGACGCTGGCATTCCCATAGAATGGGAAAGTCTGAGGGTTAAGTGGTGTAAAATCTTAGTGGGACTCAGGGGCTGGTCACTGGAAAGGTTGGGATGGTTCCTAGGAGTCCTATCGCTGATGTGAAAGGTGTGTTTCCATTAGTTCCACTTCCTTAACATGACTTAGGAGGTCGAATCATATCATAGTAACTTCTCGTGAAATGTTTACCCCGGTTGGTCAGTTAATTGGGTAGATGTTGGAGGAGGGTGTTAGAGAGTGGTATAAGAGCATGGTTCACCCCTCAGATTGGATGGGTTGTGTGTTGGTCATGCATTCATGTCGGTTGCATATGTTTTCCTTATGCTTGTAGTCCACGTGCTTGTTGCAATTGCTTGGTGGTGATCATGGTTGTATTGATGTCACCATGAGAAGGTTGATGGTTTTGTTGTGGAATGTGTTGTCATGAACGCATCGTTGTATATGCATTTATTACGCATGTCAGTGTCTGTATGTTGTTATGAATGCATTGTCATGGTGAAGGATGTTGTGCATGATGTCATTGTATGCAATTAGGTCATCATGATGTGATTGGTATGTTATGATTCTAATGTGTTGGCTGAGATAGAGAAAGAGATGCAGATCATAAGAATGAGGTTGTGGCATTAAACTTTGGGGTGAGAGCAAATTGTCACATAGGTATTGTATGTTTGGCATGCATGTATGTTAGTTAATGGATTTTTATATGCATTAGGGTTATATACATGTTTTTCATTTCTTGTTGTTATGGTTACATGCATGGTAGATGCTAGAGAATCAGTTTGGTCATATGCACATGTGTCAAATAGTCATGAATGATAGTAACTTGTTGTTCTATTCATTCTTGTTGTTGTTATATGTTAGTTAACCTCATTATTAGAGTTATTGCAACTAAGATCTTGATGTTATATGTATCATGCTAAATTGGATTGGCCTATTGTTACAGAGAATTTTGTCACTATCCTTGTATTCCCTGTTCCTTGATCCTGGGGGACCTCTACAGTGAACCCTACATGCTTACCCTTCATGAAGAAACTCCCATTGTGCCCCTCTTCATGAGCAGATCAATTCCCTTTTGCACCATTTCCTTGAAACTTCTGTTTTGCACAGTTTACAAGACTGGCGCTAATGGCCCTTGTCTTCTTTGTGCTAATATGCAGGGATTAGCACTGTCCCTAGTGCCGATCAAAGCAACTAAGCTTTGTTCTAGTCACACTGGTCCTCTTATGGAAATTTTTTTAAATATAGAGCTGAAGCTTCCAGCTCTAGAAGCTTTGTAACAGAAGTCTGGTAAATGGTTTGTCCAGATGGGGTCGAGGATGTCAGTTTGGGCTCCTTTCCCCTAGATGGACCTACCTCAAGGGATAAGACCTTCTCCCATGAGAAGAGGATCCATCTCCCATCCAGTCATCCTATATAAACCTCCCTTTTTCCCAAGCATAAGCTGGTGTTAATGTTGGTGTGCTAGTGCTAATTAAGTTTGGAGTACACAACAAGCTATTCATAGTTGTAGCTCTCTAGTTTTGTGAGGGAGAAGTGTGAATTTGGTTTAGAGTGAAACCTAAAGGGAAGAGCCTTAAAACTATTGTTGTTGAGGCCATCATGGAATGCTAGCAAAAGTGTGTGGGAACTTAGTCTTGTCAAAAGGAGAATGGAAACATCAAAACAATGGTTGTAATCTCTTCTTGATTCAATATATATGCAACTATCGATTGATTTCCTACATGATTTGTCATCTTACATATTCATGGCTTAATGTTTATTGACTTGTTAAGTAGGTTGAATTACAATTTGTCTATTATCACGGTTGTTGTTTGTTGTTTTTTACTTTTTCAGGTGTTTGAAGAAGGAAGCGAGAGATAGCTGGAGCAAGAAAGCAAGGACATCATCAAACGGGATAAGCGTACTAAGAGGTAGGCCCTCTTAATTGGTTCTAACCTAAGGAAATCTTCCACAGAATGTATCAGTTGTGGCTAGACCCATTATTGGGCTAGAGGAATTTGTTTGTGTCTGCACTTATAATTTTACTTCACCACAAATTGGCGAC
This sequence comes from Pinus taeda, assembly GCA_000404065.3. Taxonomy (NCBI): domain Eukaryota; kingdom Viridiplantae; phylum Streptophyta; class Pinopsida; order Pinales; family Pinaceae; genus Pinus; species Pinus taeda. The sequence continues at coordinate 20,695 of APFE031032753.1, read as the reverse complement.
CATACTTTACTTTCAGTTGCTTGGTTGCTTGCATTTGATTGTGTAGTTTCTACCCTCTAGTGTAGGCAATTCATCGAACTGAAAGGGTCTTGTCTCATTTAGTTGCATTTAAGATTTTTCAAGTCACATTGCTAAGACCTGAAAACTAAAACATAACTCAAGATAAACTTTAAAATGAATTCAATTAACCTAAGGCACATTTGACATTTAACGATTATATCTAGAAGGTATAGGCTAGAGACATGTTCCGACATCCTTAAACCTAGCAGATGTCATTAGCTTCGGCATTAGACAATGCTAGTACAGATTTTTGCTCCCCATACCATCGAGTATATAACGGTAGACCCCTCTAGACTAAAATCCTTTATCCTTAGGAAGCTAAGTCGGTCGCCTTGCAAACATGATACACCAACCACGGCATTCGGGGAGATTGTCTACTCGTACTTCTCGGTTCGTTGGGAGGTATTCTGCAGTTCATGGTTGCCTAGTAATCCTATTTACCTAGATGATCCAGAGAAGTCATTTGATCTTTTTGGCTCATTAAACTTAAAATATCATTCGATCACTTGTCCTTTTGAGCTCATTTCCAATCGAAAGTAATAGAGTCATCTTTGTTTCTTTCTCGACTCTTAAAAAATGAAAGAGCACCAGTCTTTTTATGTGTCTTAATAATTGATTGCCCATGATCTGATAACATCCCGTTAGTCTTTTTTGAGACCAAGTTGTGAGTTTCCCTTAAATAACGTTTTAAAGCCTTGAAATTTATTTTTCTGTCGACTAAGACAAGGTCATCATGGCTAAACCATCTGGTTCACCTAGTTCCTCTTCCTCTCCTCCATCTGAAAGAATATCTTAGGAGTCATTTCCTCAGTTACCAGAGTCACTCGAGGACCAAGGCATTGAACTCAGAATTGTTCTGAGAATTCAACCTTTGTCATCTCGTCCTCTGCCTACTTTCGATACTGTGTCATCTGCTGATCTTGGCCCAGAATCTCTGGACAATCCCGTTCAAACTCCTAAGAACTTGCCAACCACTGACAATCAACTTGGACTGGTTATCTACCCTCTGAATCCTCTATTTGGCCCTATTGTGATATCATCACAGTGTCCTTACAGTCTGTACGACCAGGCAGGTGTTCCTTTGGAACTATCCCCTTGTACGTCTTCGGCCATTTGTTGTCGTTTGTTCCCAGATATGGAACCCGAAGGTGATTCTCCAATCACCTCTCCTGAGGAGTCAGAATTTTCTACTCCACACACTGTCAAGGAGGAAGAACATCCTTTTCCTCCCAAGGGTTTCCCCTATACAGGGGGTATTCCCGCTAGTTTTCCACCTAACTATGTCTCTTTGGCACAATTGGTTTCGGGTACACCTAGTGCCTCATCACTTTACCATAACCTTGTTTGGGCATCAGGTGCCATGCCTGCTTCAGGTCCATTCATTGCGAACACGACTTCCCAACTGGCTATTACCTCTGTCTCGGTGCAACCCATCATTCTAAACACCCTTATATCATCAGTCCCAGTAACCCGTCCAGCCCAACTAGTGATTTCGAGGATGTCTCTGTTAGTTCCTCCATCCCTCTAGTTAGTGACCAAGCTATGCCACTGCTTGGGGGGAAAAACCTGAATGTTTCTATGGTGTCAGGCACCACCAATGTGAGTGGCTCATAAGCTCACATTCTTGGTATGAACCAACCTTCTTATGGTGTTATTCATAACCCTGTTGATCCTACTGGATCAAGTAATGTCCACTACCAACAGGTTCAGAATCCCATTCGTCTGTTTGGATTGAGTAATGTCCAGTATCAGTAGCCCTATGAGGCTCATGTCAAATACCAAACTCCTTACGTTCCATACTGTTCTCAAGGAATGGTTAATCAACCTTACACCCTTTAGTCTGGGCAGTACATTCAACCTGGCTCATCTACCTTCCAAGGTGGCTACGGCCAAATTCAATTCAGAAATTTTTTGGACACTGTTCAAGTACCTTTGCAACAGTAAGGACAACCTCTACAACAAAAAGGGAAACCTTTGTTACCACAAGGGCAACCTTTGTCGTAGCAAGGTCTATCCATACAACAGCAAGGGCAAATGATCCCGTAGCAAGGTCAGCTACAACAACCGCAAGGTCAACCCTTGCAACAGTTGTAGCAAATCGTGTAGCAATAGATGCAATATGATCCGCACACCTCCCATCCCATGTCCTCTTAGGGCCAACCTTTGCAACCCGAGGGACAAATTTTGCAGCCGCGAGGTCAACCCTTGCAATAGCAAAACCAACCCGGGCAGCAGCAACCCCTGTATACATATCAACAAGGTCAACCCTTGCAAGGGCAAGACCAGGGTCAAGAACTGCAGCAGCAGGCCCAAAACCCTAATGCCATAGGTTAACGGGTTCAAAATCCTTTTGGTCAAGGGAAGTAGGTTCAAAATCCCTATGTCCAAGGGCAACAAGCGTATCAACCTTATGCCCAAGGACATCAAGTCCAAAAACCTCTTGTTCAAGGACAACAGGTTCATCACCCATATGTTCAAGGACAATAGATCCAATATCCATACATCCAAGTTCAACAAGCTCAATAGCCTTTCAACCCGTACATTGCTTATCAGCAACCTATGGCCAGACAATTTCAAGGTATTCAAGGTCAAAATCCTCCCTATGGTCAAGGTAACCCACAATGGGGACAGCATCAAATGCCATATGGCCAAAATCCCCCACTGTAGAGCCAAAATCCTTATCAGCGAGGATGGGCTCCCCCATTCGGGCCCGCTTACTGACCTCCTATGCCTTTTAATACCCAATTGTCATTCTTGGCCACACTCGAGTTACCAGATGTATCTCCCCTTACAAATGATCCAATCCTTCATTCGCCATACTGGCCTCCGATGTCGTCCAAGATACCAAGCGATTATCCAAAGTTCGATGGGAAAGCAAAAGAATATCCTCAGGCCCATGTGAAGACATATCGCCTCTAGTGTTGTTTGAACTCTTATGTTGACGATTCCATTTGTCTCCATCTTTTCTAGTGAACCCTCACAGTTACTGTAGCCAAGTGGTACATTGAGCTTTGTCGAAGTACTTACCATGACTTTAACTCTTTAGCCATGGCTTTCCTCATGCATTTTCAGCTATCAGTTCGCTATGAAACTGGCACCTATTTGCTCACATCTCTTAAGAAAGATACTGTGACACACACCCATGAATGGAGACATAGATGTCACCTAATCAAATTTGGGATTGCTGATCAATTGCTCACTGAATGGTTCACTAAATCATTCATGGCCCCAATTACTCGTGATATAGCTATGGGTGGATGTGTTACTCAAGAGAAAGACATTGCTCATGCCCAGTACTTAGATCTAGTTTACTCTCAATCTAGCACTTTGAATGAGTTATTACCTGATTCTCCGTGGCCATCAACCAATCCCACAGCATCAAAGTCACAAGTTGTACCTTTTGTCGATGGAGTTATTGGTTTAGTATCCAGACCCCTACTAAATGTTCTTCCAAATAGAAGTCAGTCTCAAATACTGTTCCTAGTGGTTCTTCCTAGAATCCACCTAGCCCTGGTAAAACCTCAGAGGTCCAGGTTGTCTAGTCTACCATAGCAGACAAATCCTCGAAAGGTAAGAAGAAAGGCAAAGGCAAGGGTAAGGCCGATGCCCCAAAACAGGGTCCTCCCAAATCGTCAGTTGGTGAATCTTCAGAACGGAAACCTAAGTGTCCCTGCCTTATTTGCGAGGAATATCACTACACTAATGATTGTCCCCAACGATTTGAAGTTAGTCATTTGCTCAAAGGGACCACCGCTGTCCTCAAAGAGCCATTTCTATCTCAGCAGACCCAAATGGTAGACCAACCTCAATCATTTGCTTCCTCGGGACCTCAAGTGTTCATAATGAGTACGCCTATTAATGTAGCTACTAGATTGAAAGATTACCAAAATCCTGCTCTGACAGCCAGGAAAGAGAAAGAAGCCACCCCTTCTTCTTCTGCCTCAAGTTCTGGCCCTCTTCATATCGAGCACCCTAACCCTGATTCCGCTATATGGCCACCCTCTCAAGGTGTGGTACGGAAATCCTTGTACAATCCTAACACCCAAGCCGCTTAGCATTATAATATTGTTGAGGATTTGGCTCAGGCACCATCAGTTATGTCGGCTCTCGAGGTGCTCCAAAGCAGCCCATCACAGCAGAAATCTTTGGTGTCATCTATTGGGGGTATCGATCCCACTGATTCGAATTTGATATGTTTCAATATAGAGAACCATGTCCCACGTCTCCCTCATCAGATTGTCTTTCTCATTCAGGTAATCATCAATGAGAAGACCATCCATAGCACTACCATCGATGAAGGTGCTTCCCCCTGCATCATGTCAACCACATGCTGGACAACTATTGGTTCTCCCGATTTGAACCAATATCTTAACACTTTGGAAGCTTTCGATGGGCATGATTCATGACCCTTCGGTGTCTTACCTAACCATTCCATTACTCTGGAATGCAATACAGTGCAAGTCGAGGTAGAGATTGTTGATGCCAATCTCAATTACAATCTTCTACTTGGTCGGAGTTGGACCCATGCTATCCATGTTTTATCCTCCTCCCTATTTCGCATGATTCCTTTTCCCCATCAAGGGAAGATTGTGGCAATGTTCCATATGTCAAGCACATTGGTCCTCCCTATGAGAGTGGGGGGGCAGGTCTTTTTAAATATTTTGCCTTAATGGGAATTTTTCTGCTCCCACCTTCTCATGTTTCCTCTATCAACATGGTCTCAGTTAAATCTGATCCTTGGGTCATACCTTCACCATATCTTATTGATACTTGGGGTGAGGTTATGATACTTAGTCCCACTAAAGTTAACTACATGGAAATTGTTTCGGCTTTGAGTCCCGCATCCTCTTATTCTTCTGTTTCGAAGACCTCTCTCGATACGTATTGTCAATCCCCATGGCTTGGCGCTTCAGAATCACTTGATCCCTTAGCCGAGATCTTCCTTACTGATGAAGGTATCATGGAAATCATGTCTCTCGAGGAACCACCTTGGACCGATACTCATCATCACTCCTTGTTCCTACCTCGTTCGGTGGTCATGTCTACCTTTTTCGTAGAGTCCTCTTCTCTGTTTCCTTTCCTCCCGCTTCCACCACCGATCATGACTCATGAAGTATGGTTGGAAGGAAATTTGGGTAATATTACCAAAACGATGCCAATTTATATTTCTATCAAGCCTGGTATCATTGAACATGTCCATATCGGGGTATCATATTCTCCGAATGAGATTAGGACTTATATTTGTCTCTTTCAGGAATTCCGTGATGTGTTTGCATGGTCTTACGAAGAAATGCCTGGAATTGATCCTAGCATCGTTGTGCACGAAATACCAACTTATCTGCATGCGAATCCCATTCACTAATGGCTCCACCAAATGCAACCTAGGAAGGTTGCCGCTATCAAGGGTGAAGTTGAAAAAATTCTCAAAGCTGGCTTCATCTATCCCATCCCTCTTATAGATTGGGTGTCCAATATTAACCCAGTGACTAAAAAACAAGGCACAATCTACGTTTGTGTTGATTATTGAGATTTTATTCGTGCTTGTCCTAAAGATAACTTTCCTACTCCCTTCATTGATCAAATCATCGATGAATGTGCCGGGAGCGAGATTTTTTCCTTTATGAACAGTTTTTCTAGTTACAACCAGATCAACATTGCATTAGTCGACTAAGAAAAGACAGATTTTATCTGTCTGTGGGGTATGTTCACATAAACAAAGTTCCCTTTCGGCCTCAAAAATGTTGGAGCTATGTTTCAGTGGATAATGTCCTATGCATTTCATGATATTCACAACATTGTCCAGCCTTACTTGGATGACCTTCCCACTCATTCTCTTAAGTGCCAAGCTCACCCGACCATCTTCAGTAGATTTTTCTATGTCGTAGACACTACAACATTCGGCTAAACCCGCATAAATGTGTTTTCTGCGTAGAATCCGGATGACTCCTAGGCTTCATCTTTTCCAAGGATGGTATTTGCCTTGATCTGCTAAAAGTCGAGGCCATTGTAAACTTACCCCCTCCATCTTCATTGCACCAACTCTAGAGCCTACAAGGAAAGGAAAATTTTCTCTGTCATTTTATACCCAATTATGTTGGGCTAGCTACAGGATTTACCCGGTTGCTAAAACTAGGAATGCCCTTTGTATGGGATGAGGTGGCCCAAAAATATTTTGATGATCTCAAGGCCATCCTCGTAAATGCTCCTCTATTGCACCCTCCAAATTATTATCGAGATTACTTCCTTTACCTAGCCGCGGCCCCTAGCACCATTTGTACATGTTATCTACTACCTTAGTCGTAATCTCCTTGACACTGAAACGTGTTATGCACATGTCGAGAAGTTGGCTTTGGCTGTTGTTCAGGTTGTTCAATGCTTTCAACACTACATCCTTTTGTGCACGACTATGGTGATTTCTAAATGCAACCCCATGACCTATATCCTGACTCGTTAGTTGCTGGGGGGCAAATATTCTAAATGGATTGTGATCCTGCAAGAATTTGATTTAGTATTTACTACTGCAAAATCTAAGAAGTCACTCGTTTTTGCCAAATTGATTTGCTCCCTTCCTTCTAAATGTCTCCCTGGTGGTGTAGATGAACAGCTCCCGGACGAGACTCTCTTCATGATTAGCACTCTTGATCTATGGTATGGTGATATCATTGTGTATCTCCAGATGTCCACATTCTAACCATCGTTGACTAAGGATGATCGCTGAAGGATCCGTCATCACTCCCAACCCTACCATATTATTGGTGATACTTTATACTGTGTCGGTGTCAATTCAGTTCTTCGCCGATGACTTACAATCGAGGAAGATGAAACAGTTCTTAATGATTGCCACTCCAGGGCATGTGGTGGTCATATGTCTTGTTATGGTACCACTCAAAAAATACTTTGTGCTGGTTATTTCTAGCCGTCCATTTTTAAGGACTGCATCCTTGTTGTTCGCAAATGCCATGAATGCCAAATTTACCACTACAAGATGTGTGCCCCATCTTGGTCACCAACACCCTCTCATTATTGTTGGTCCTTTTGCCAAATGGGGCATCGATTATATGACATGTAATCCTCATTGGCCGGGGGGCATGGCTATATTATCATCGTTGTGGATTATTTCACCAAATGGGCCGAAGCGATACCTACATACTCTGCAGATGGTAAGACAACGGCTCAATTCCTTTTCAACCATGTTATTTCCAAGTTTGGTGTACCTCAAGTCATTGTCACTGACCATGGCTCCCATTTCAGAGATTACACGATGGCTGAGCTGACATCCGCATTGGGCTTGCGCCATGATGGCTCGACCCCATATTACCCTCAACCCAATGGCCAAATTGAAGTTGTGAATAAGGTTTTGGTTACATTGCTTCAGCATACTATTGGGATGCACAAGTCAAATTGGAATCTCATGCTCTTTTCAGCTTTGTGGGCTTACCAAACCTCGACCAAAGATGCAACTAGTTTCACACCATTCGAGCTAGTCTATGGTCTGGAAGCAACATTGCCGATTGAATGTGAGATTACTTCACTCAAGTTAGTTGTTGAACTCCTCCCCGAAACATCACCTCAGGAGGAATGCCTCTTATATTTATAATTACTAGATGAGACTCGTCGTCTCGCCGCCTTGGTCATCGAAGCACAAAAGAAATGGGCCAATTCCCATTTCGATCAGTCGGTCTCCCCTCACACATTCTCTAAGGGTGATTTGGTCTTACTCTATGACCAAGCTAATGATAAGCTGGCGGAAGGCAAGTTCGAACCCATGTGGCATGTGCCCTACATTTTGAAACGCGTTTTGTAGAAAGGAGCCTATGAGCTTATTGATTATGAAGGAAATCCTTTGGATAAGCCGCAAAATGGGCTTTACCTCAAGAAGTACTATGCTTAGGTCATCTTGCATGGTTACTTGTGTACATTAGTGTGTCATTCTTTTTTGTACAGTGTGGTTTGGTGTGTTAGTTTTCAAACAACTTTCCTTCTTACTATGCTTTTCTTTCTTTTCAAATGTTTGCGATCCCTCACATCGGTTTCGCTAATGGTGCTTTCCATAGAACTCAGAACCTATCATCTGCAGAATGGGCTATTTATGACCCTCACGGTGAGTTAATTGACCTTCAAGGTATCTGTTTAGGTCGTATAGCTAACAACATTGTTGAATATAGTGTGGTCATCGAACTATTGTCAAAATCCATTTCTCTTGACACTAGAGAGTTGGTTGTCAACCTGGATTCACAGCTTGTCGTCCTTACATTCAACGAGAAATATTCCATCAGAAACCCTTAAATATTGAGAATGTATCTCTGTATTCGTCTATTGGAAATAAATTTTAATTACATTACATATCATCATATTCCTAGACGCATGAATACATTGACATATGCATTAGCTAATTATGTGTTGGATAGACATTTACGAAACATGTGAAAAGATAAAAAAAAACCATTTGTACCATAGTGAGCAAGAAAATTCAGCACATATATATATGATGATAACGTTTGATACATTAGAACCCCAAAAAATAATATGTGTGTCCAAAATAACATCTGCGGCTCACAGGCCTCATATATCCGTGGCACGCAGGCCTCAAAAGAAAAATGTAAGTGTTGGACCTAGGAATTAATCAGCGTGGTGATCATGGTAGCATGATAAAACTCATGCAACATGAGTCAACAATTGGCGGATCTGATCCAAGACTCCCACCATGTGTTTCTGGTATTGGCGAGGAATGTCTCCTACCCAAGCATACTTCGAGATACCACGAGTCAACCCTCAAGGTTCCTGGTGATCTCCTCCTTCTTGTCACTCCCCTCCTGATAAGGAGCGACAACATCAATCGGGCAGGGGATGCGCCTGGCTATTGGGGACATCCCAGCTAGCCACTCTGGTCCAACATCTGCATTAACAAGAGAAATGTTATAAGCACATATATACCAAAAACAATTAAAATCTTAAAATTAAAAAATTGTTTTTTTTTTACCTTCATCATCAAAATCCTCTCCATTTGGTAAGGACATGTTCAGATCTCTATTGGGTGTGGGACCCCCCCAAGGAAAGTTTTGAGGCTTAAAGCCCAAGTTTTGACTAAGTCCGATGTAAGGACTCTATGACTTGTGGGTGCAGAGCGCAAAGTTTTAATTGATTCATAGGGTTGTCCTCCCTTACTGTTGTAAATATAATGTCGGCTTGAGAGTTTTACCCATGGCCTATGGACCATGGGATTGTATAAATAGAGCAGGGCTCTAAGTGTAAAGGGAATCAATCAATCCATGGAAGATCTAATAAGGAACCATTGAGTCTAAGTGTAGAGTCATGTCTTTGGGTCGTAGAGTAGGAGGAGGCTCTGCAGCTAAGTCCACAGAGGCCTAGTAGTTCGCAGCTGAGTGCGCGGACCCATACAGCTGAGTGCGCAGGGCAGGTTGAGTTTATAACCAATTGAAGCATTAATAAAGAGAAGTTTTACAATATTTTTGTGTATCTTTTCCTGTTTTATGCATTGAAGTATATTGGGTATGAATTATAAGTTTACTATTTATTTGTTACTCAAACTTATATTAATGTGTTGAATAAGTGAATATAATATAAGGTATCTATTTACATGAAGATAACTAACTATTATAAGAAAATAAGTAAGATTCGCGGTGTGACTTGAGGAAATAGCAGAGATAGCTGTTTTAGCAACACAAAGCTCCTCAGCCCTGGTTAGGGCTGCACGAAGACGAGTATAACAGGGCACAAAGGCCTCGCAAGTCAAGAAAGTGCGTGAAGTGACCTATGTGAAGGTATTCACAATTGGACTAAATTGACCCCTCAGACATCTCAAGGGTGCAGAAACTTGGTTCCAACATCCACCCATCCTACTTCGGGTGAGACCTCAATCCATGCTCCATGGGTTGTTGTCAAAAGGGCCAGTAGTACAGGGATTTGTTTGGCTAATTAACTCTGAACCTGGGTCAATCCCCATCAAGCCAACAAATGGTTCCGTTGCCAGGACTGGAATTTGCATAGAGATGTCTAATGTCGTATCATTAGAATCCAGCTAAGAAAGAAATTGAAGGTTCGTTGGACAGGAGAATTCACAAGTTCATGGCACAGGAGAATAGGAATCTGCGAATATCAAAGGAAAAGTGGTTAGACTATTACCTGTACATGGAGATCCATGAAATTTTCTTCGCATCTTTCCCTACTGAGACGTATGAGTGGATCGTGAAGCTAGTAGATAACCAAGGAAGGTGGAAACTCGATAATCCTATTGTGTGGACCCCACAGTTGGTGCGCAGATTGGAAGTATCGGAGGATAAGATCACACACGTTGTTGATCACTGGCTCAATTGGATTATAGGAGGATTCATTACTGAGTTCACAGTAGATACTTCAGTCAGCTATAGCAAGGCAGAGGGACGCTTTCTCAAAGGACCACAAGGTAAGTATGTAAAGTCTCTGAATACTAGGATTAAAACGTTATTATGTGAAAAGAGGATTATGCAATTACCTTGATGTCTAGACCTACACGAAGTGGAAAAACCTACAGAAATGAAGGAAGTAAGGAACCGAGAATAGCCCCTTGATTTCACCTCTGCGAAGTGACGAGGAAGAGCTCGTGAAGGTCTCACCGAGGAGTGCGATCAATTTGATAAGGCAGAGGATTCCGCACATATCACCCCCACCTACGCCACCACCAGCTTCACTACCTTCATCCCCATATTTTCTCGTACCACCTCCACCTCCACCGCGAGTCAATATGGCAAGCGCGATAAAGTTACTGATGTTCAAGGGAGTAGAAAATGAAGATCCAGACCAGTTTTGGTTTGTGATAAGGGTTGTATGGGAAATGTAGGGAGTTATAGATGATAACATAAAGAAAGCCACATTGGTCAGCGCTCTGTAGGATCGCGCACTGACCTGGTATATTAAGTAGTCTAATGAAAATCCGAATGCAGGGATCGCAGCTATCCAAATTGCGTTGAACAAAGAATTTAGCGGGCCAAAGTTAGAGACACAGTTAATCATTGGATTCAAAGAGATCAGAATGCTACCAAGTAAGACTCCTTGGGTGTTGTATCAGAGACTGAAGTGCACAATTCGTGAAGCTAATATGACTTTGACGGATGGACAGCACCGCGAATGGTTTGTGGCATTGCTAACGCCACATTTAAGGAATGCATTGTCGCAACAGAGGTTAACAACCAAGGCAGAGGCTTTGGAGATCGCAATGAAGCTGCATGAGACCCTGATATAGGATCCTAACCTGGGAGTTCAGCAGATCCATACGTAGTTGAAAAACTTATGCCTTGAGATGCAGAGTCTGAAACAGGCAGGACAGCTCACCCGGAAGTGCGTGAAGAAGTATGGTGTGTAAAATGCAAGGGTCAGGGACATGACAAGGACCACTTCCCGGTGTTCGCAAATTACCTTGCAGGAGGAGGGTCGATGTCGTTAAGACCGAAGGCACAAGCAAGACCTAGCGTGGCACCTGCTTTTGGTGCACAATTTGTCAAATAGGAGGAAAGCATGTTATAGACAACTATCATCTGTTGTAGAAGTACAAGTAGAATTCGCAATAGTTGTTCTATAATTTTTGTATATTAGTTGTACATGATGAGCATACTTGTAGAATATATGAGCTAATGATGGATAGGACTCCCACCTATAGATTTCAGGCCAAAATGCGGCCCCCTGACTAGAACGCAGGAGTGGCGTGAACTAGATTTCAGGGGCGCAGATAAGGCCAAGGTGGAGGAGGACTTGGAAGAGGTCACAGACAGCTGATATGTTACAATTGCGAGGGGCCAGGACATTATGCATGTGATTGTACGAATCCAACATGTCCATCATGTTTGTATTATACCTTGTTTGATCATGAGATAGAGGATTGTCCCACATTGATAGCTAGGTTGTGCAACAAGGGAGCGCTCCAACCTCCCCCGACTCAAAACCTGCAGATGATGAGGTCTGAGCCATGCAAGGAAGACCCCAATGCAAACATTTTGCTCCAAAGTGGAATTACGATAGGAGATGATAAAGATAAACAACTTGAAGATAGTACTTGGGTCCGCAAGGCTCCGATGAAAGAACCAAAGTTTGATTTGGAGCGTGCTAAGGAAACCTTCATGGAAGCGAGGAAGAGCTTCGCTGATGCCTCCACTTCAAAAAGAAAAGACAGACCAGAGCCAGAAATGGACCCATTGATGCTCACAACGTTCCTAGAAACATGCATGAAGCTACTGTGCAACAATAAGGCTATAAAGGGATTGCAGGAACTCATTAATAGATGTACTGGGACCACGCCAGGAGAACCATGCATAGTCCGAAAGATTGGAAAGCGTGCGACAAGGACGGGGAGAGAAATGAGGTTGACCACACAGATTGGAGAATATGAGATGGACCAAGTAATTCTGGACCTAGGGTTGGACATGAACGTTCTACTGAAGAAGACATGGGAGCGCATGGGAAGGCCCATGCTACAATGGTCTCCTATCCAGTTGCAAATGAAGGACCATCGAAAGATAATACCCATGGGGAGATTGTAGGGAATCACCATGGATATTGAAGCAGCAAGCGTGCTAGCATACTTTGAAGTGATAGAGATTGTTGATGACAACAATCCCTATCCCACACTCTTAGGAATCGATTGGGCCACTGACATGAACGGGGTGATAAATCTAAAGAAATGTGAGATGATTTTTGAGAAAAAGTCTTTATGCATAGTCATACATTTGGACCCTACAGAAGGATCACGCTACATAGAGCCAGTGTGTGACTATGAAAGTGACGATGATTTGGATTGCATCTACAAGATAATCGCGTGAGAGCAAGACTGGGTAAATCCAACCGTGGATGAATGAATCTCATGGGAGTGCGAAAGCTCCTGTACATCGGATTCTGATTGCATGAGGTGACCACGCTAAACTGTAATATGATCACAAGATCGTTGTGCTGCTTATCAACAGAAGTGAGGGATCTGCCTACTTATGATGGGTTAAGTGAGGTAGATGCTCTCTTGAATAGATTTGAAAGGGAGGTGCTGGAATAGCAACATTTCGAAGCTTTGAAATGGGTACTACGCGCTACACCCATGAGGTGGTGGGGTACGCACCAAGGAAGCTATGAGGACTAGCGTGAGTGTAGGAGAATGATGTGCATGTGTTTTGGGAAGCCTCGGACGTGGCTAACAGCGAAATACAATGTACGATATGGTCTGCGCGCACATTTGTCCAAGTGGGTATAGGCACAGGGTAAACAACCTAAGTGGATTCACATGGACTTCACGTTGGGGAACACGGTCAATAAGCATGTGTTGTGGAGGCAATTATGCAAACGGTCCCTCAAGTTGGAATGACAGAGGGTGAAAAAAACAAGTGCACAGAAGGTTACCCATGCAGAAGCATTTAACGAAGTACATGAAGCTTTGACCAGGGTATATAATGCGCAGTGAAGTGATTGGGACCTGTGCATACCCATAGTTTTGTGGGCTTATAGGACAATGTTCAAGAAACTGACAGGATAGACAACTTCTAGGCTAGCCTATGGAGAAAATGTTGTCGTCCCAATAGAGTATAAAATGCCTAGTCAGCGCATAGCAGCGCCAGTAGATATGACGGTTCACAAAGCCTTAGAAGAAGGGATCGCGCAGCTAAACAAAGAAGAACGCTTGGGCCTTGAGGAAGAAATCTGACAGGGTGATCTTAGGCTCCAAGAACTCATGGAAGAAAGAGTGAAATTAAGGGAGAAAAGCGCTCTGGAAGAAGTGAAAGTCAAGAAGCTTGAGGAAGAAATAAAGAAGGATTTTCTCGATAAGAAAACTGTGGTGATAGGGTGCACATGATTATGTTGACAAATTTGGGGACTACTACCGAGAGTTGATCAATTTGATGCCTTGGATTGGACTGTATATTACAAAAGCGATCACCCATGGTGGCATGATACAGATGGTAAAGTGCGCGGCGTAGACAGTAAAAATAAAAGGTGGATTTTTCTAGGAAAAGTGATGGATGATCGGTTGAAACCTTATACAGGTGGCGTGACCACCTGACTAGCCGTAGGAAGCACAGTCTTAGCGCTCTAGGTAGTTGGAAGGAGGTGTAGGACTATAAACTACTACGCCTGAGAGTTGCACGATGTCAGGGTTGCGCGCAGGAGCGAAGCATCACGGGCTCTGCAACAACACAAGGGTGGTTGCGCTACTGCACGGGTTGGCTAAAAAGTGACCGTTGTAGTCAGTATTCACAATGTGATGCTTGACTTGAGACCAAATGGAGCGGGTGGCAGGCATTTAAGGTGAGTTTTATGGGCAAGATTTGGGAAAATCTGCCACAAAGGGAGCATTACTGGACCAGATTTGGGGGGAATGGTCGAATTCGAATCCAAAAGGTGTTATAAATTACAAAGGAATGCCCAACACACAACACTTGGTCATTTGAGAATTGAGTTGTTGCACGCCCCGAGTATTCCAAACTGAGTCTTGTTTGTCCTGTGGAGAGCATTGATTGAGCACCTGATTGAACAATTGAGATATTTCTAGAAAAACAAGATGGTAGCATCTGAAGAAGCTAGGGAAATTGAAAAAATGATCGCTAAAGAAGCTGCACATGCCATGACCATAAAAGTTGCCCTTGAGAGCACTAGGATTGTTGCGAAAATACTTAAATCACCATGCACACCGAGACCGAAGAAGATAAATAGCCCATGATTCTGGTGTGTGTCTCCCCTCGAAACCCGCTGTGAACTAGATTAACAATGGAGGAAAAAGGGAAAGTGGTTAACCTGGAAATCGATGAGGAGGAAGAAGACCTTGAGGATATCATAATCGAAGAGGACGAGGATGAGGGCATGGAGGAAGAAACTGAGGGTGCGGTCCCTCTAACCAAGCTACCTGGATATGTCCCTCCGCGGAAGGGGAAGGAAAAGGTGCCCAAGGACCTAGACGACAGTAAAAGCCCTCTATAGACTCCGTTGTTACTTCATGATATCATTTTCGAAGGAGCGCACTTGGGAAGGGTTCCAAGCTTAAAGTTTTAAGATGGGGATCTCGTTAACCATGATAAATTCTCTCACTTGGTGACTGCGCACCTCATGAAGCCAAAGAAACACATCGCGGTGGGAGTTATAGAGTTGGAGACGCGCAAATGGTTGCATGGGGTCAAAAAGGCAAGGTTGTTGAACCTGCTCTGGGTGCCACATTACCATCGCGCCCCAGTAACTATCTTCGTCATCAGGCAGTTGTTCTGCCTGGTGCATAATGGGTGTTTGTGGCTGGAGGATCCCATTCCCATCATGGACCACCACATCCATCGAATTACCCAACTCCCGTGTAAATGAGAAGATTTTGGATTTGAGATATCTGTGGTTTGCATCTTTTTCTTCAGTTACCGGAGAATCCACAGTATGCATAAAAATGTTCATATTGTGGATTCTCCGGTAACTGAAGAAAAAAAAATGAGAAGATCCCGCAGACATTTCGAAGGGTAAAAGCAGTGATTTGGCCATCACGGAGGCCATGAAAAAGAAATACAAGCTGGAGAAGAAAAAGAGGGGCTACGCAATATCCAGTATCAACAACAAGGTAGTCATAGTTACGATGTTGGCATTATGATTCTGGTATGGCTCTATGATACAGGTGTTGTACTTGATGGCAACTCACTCAAGTGGCAATGGTATGTTCATGCTCTCAAAATGAAGAAAATAAGAGGTTCGTAGGTATACAGTTCAAAAGGTGTGGACCCGCAGATACGATGTTCAAAAAGTTGCGGTCAAGTACGCAGGTTGTCCGATCAGAAGGTGCGGACCCCAGTGCACACACTTCCATGCAGTAAAAAGCGCACGCTTGTGGGAATCCTATTGTGATCCATGGTATCTAGTCCATGGTATGGTGATCCTATGGTTTTGGTCCGTGGTATTGAATCTAAGGATATTGATCCCAAGTATTGGGTTCATGGTATTGTATTATTATGGTTTTGGACCATGGTATTGTGAAGGGCTTGACTATAAATAGGGAAGGAGATCACTTGGCTAAACTCAACTTTGGCAATTGAATATCTTAAGATCTGAAATTTTGGGTGATTGTTTTTTAAAAGCTAGATCTAATTCAAGGAGATAACTTAAGGTGAATCTATTGGCATGTCATGATCTCTCGGGCACATGAACAGATCTATGGATCTGACTGACTGTGGCACATTGGAGGACTGTAAATTTGGCCCTAATCAGAAGTCCGCAGGCGATCCATAGGTGCAGTGTGGGGGTACGCAACTCAGTAGAAAGCTCAGTGCAGGAGTACGCTGCGAAGCCAAAGGTATATTGTGAGGTACGCAGCGCAGGAGAGGGCACAGTGTGGGGCACACATAGTGCAGAAAAGGACGAAGTGCGAGGTACACAGGCGAGAAGAAGGCACAGTGCGGGTCTACGCAAAAATTTAGAAGTGAAGGTGCGGATATGAAGAAAAGTTCGTAGAGCAGAAGAACAGCCAATGCGGATCTACGCAGTTCAGTCTTAGAAGAGCTGCAGATATACGTAGGCCCCTGTTGGTGAAGTTGCGGTCTTATCTTGAAATAATTGTTGATTGTCTTTTATCTATTACAACAAAGTTCTAGGTTTAGATTTCTGGTATTCTTTTCTGTTTACAACATCCTGAAGAGTGGGTGATTCATTGGTTTATTGTATAAGGAGATTAGGTGATTTTCATGTACTTGATGATTATTTGATGTTCATGGATCCAGTTTGAGAATTAATGAAATGTGGTCCTTAAAGAAGTAAAAGAGCAAAGGGGGTTGTAGCTCCCTTCCAGGAGAGACTGGAAAACGAGAGAGAGTTGTAGCTCTCTGCAAGTTGCAGCCTGCGAACTGGTAAAGGACTGCACCAGTACAAGATCATTGTAAAAGGAGTTTCTAATTGATAGAAGATAGAGACATATTGCAGCAGGTGGTTTTCACCCAGATTGGGTACCTTATATCTGGTGTCTTTGGTGTGACTATCTGTTTTTTCTTGTTCATGCTCATTATTTTAGGTACTAACATACAAAGTAATGATCAATATCTGAAGAATAATTCAAAGTATAAATAAGGAAGATATATTGAAAAGAATTTGATAACACTGATTCACCCCCCCTCTCAGTATTATTTCCAACATACGACTCAGATACTGGCAGGTAAGGTCATGCGGAAGTGCCCTGTGGATGAGGTGGCCACATTAGTGGTTGCACTTGCCAAACAGTGCACAGATGGGGTCTAGTTAAACTAGTCTAAATTCTTGTGCCATAAGTTCCTAGAAAATTATCGCGAGGCACAGGAACAAGGGAAAACCTTCCACTATGCATGGCTTCTACTGTCCATAGTGCTGGTGGCTGGGGAATTGCCTGAGGACAACCAATTCCCCACAATTGCAAGGGATCTCTTGGAAGCCGTAAAGTACGCCTCACTATGGGCTACTAAAGATGTGCACCGCATACGCAACAGTAAAATATTTTCGGTGTACATGGAGATGAACATCAAGATGGGGATTAACGACAAGTCATGATTATCATCCACTATCTACAACCACCGACAAAGTTTCACAGAATCTAAAGTGGACTTTCGTCACATCTACCTTAGGGCATGCAAGGACACTACCAAGAAGTGGAATGAACAACCATATGTGGCCACAGATGATGTGATCTTCGACGTACTTGAGATGTGGCCACCGGAGTGGCCCACTCCAGACATCTCTGCAATGGAAAAGTTTGATGCGCAGAAAACTAATGAGGCAAAACTATGCGTGGCATAGTTGGTGGAAAAGAGAAGGAAAGAAGTAGTAGTAACAAAGGCATGGGAGGCGTGGGACGCTGCGCAGACAGTAGCAGAACAGTAGAAGGCAACAAAAGAAGCACAAAAGGCAACAGAAATAGAGCATGAGGGCTAGAAGTCACCTTCACCTGAGCAAGAGAAAGAGATGGAAATAGAGATAGAGGAGGGCGTTGTGGACCCACAAACAGCATCGACACTATTGAAGTGCCAGCACCCAAGAGAGCAAATTGGGTTGTGCAAGAAGGTAAAAGCGTCTAAGATGTATATCGACCCGATCACCCTTATTGAGGGGGATCTGCATGATATAGGAGAGACGGTGTGCGACAAGCCTGCGGTGGCACTTCGTGGAGGAGAATCAGATTGTGTTGGGGACCCTCCAAGCACTGATTCAAGAGTTACAGGTGCACACTCCTTAGGCTGGTACTCTCTCGACCAGATTTGCAGTAGGAATAGCCGTAGTCTAGGAAATGTTGCGCGCTCATATGACCAACACAATAGTGCTACGAGAAGGGGCATGGTTATAGCAAATGAGGCCGACAAGCCTACAGTTGGTACGTTGAAAGTAATAGGGATTAACATGGTTGCGCTCCCTCAAGAGACGCTCTATGTTTTGTAGGATGGGATTATTGCAGAACTGCGAGCTAGGGAGAGTCGTGCACTGCAGGTGTTGAGTGAACAGAGGATCAACATGGAGCAGTTGAGCTTGCAGCGAGATGAGGTCGTGTCTCAAAACAGGCAAATGCTATAGGTAATTGAAGAAGCCTACCAGATGGTCCCTAAGCTAGCCATCCCAGCATAAGCACAAGCAGAGGCGCGCATCCAGAGGTTAGTAGCAGGGGTGTGTGAGGTGCAAGATTAAATGGCCAAGGTTCAGCTAGAGCTGAACCTCCAAATAGCAGAGCTTCGGTTGAAGGCATAGCCTTCAACTCCTCCAGATGTAAGGGAACAGCGTGCCAACACCATTACATTGGGGATGGAGGATATTAGTAGTGCAGTGAGGGACTACACAAAAATTTTGGAAGAATCGTTCGAGGTCCTCACCACTCTGCAGGAGGACCCAAACATACAATGATTAGAAACAAAGGTGCATGAGCTACAGCAATAGTATGATAACGTCAAAGGGATTGCACAGATGGTGGTCCTCACACAGAGGCTCGCACGAATGCAACAGGATAAAGCGCTTAAGGAGAAAGTAAATGCAGCACGACACAAAGAAGCGGTTTTGAAGGCACGTGTTTAGCCTTGGATCCACGAGGCCTTCGTAATCACAACAACAAGTGAGGGAAAGCTCGTGCAAATGCAGGGGATGCAGGAACAGATACAGGGGTGCAATTTCGACATCATGGTCTCAGAACAACGTGTACAGGAGATACAGCAGGAAGCCACTCAGTGCATTGCTGACCTTGCAGCAGTCCGAGCAGAGTTGGGAGGTCTTTGCATGAAGATCTCCACACCGATAGAGTGACTTGAGGGTGAGTCACGATATTTTTGTTGGGGGCCTGTTGAGTGTGGGATCCCCCCAAGGCAAATTTTGGGGCTTAAAGCCCATGTTTTGACTAAGTTCGATGTAAAGACTCCTCGACTTGTGGGTGCAGAGCACGAAGTTGTAATTGAGTCATAGAGTTGTCCTCCCTTACTGTTGTAAATATAATATCGGCTTGAGAGTTTTACCCCTGGGCCACGGACCATGGGATTGTATAAATAGAGTGGGGCTCTAAGTGTAAAGGGAATCAATCAATCCATGGAAGATCTAATAAGGAAGCATTGAGTCTAAGTGTAGATTCGTGTCTTTGTGTCGTAGAGTAGGAGAAGGCTATGCAGTTGAGTGTGTAGAGGCCTAGTAGTCCGCAGTTGAATGCGTGGACCCCTGTAGCTGAGTGCGTAGGGCGGGTTGAGTCTGTAACTAATTGAAGCATTAATAAAGAGAAGTTTTACAATATTTCCGTGTATCTTTTCCTATTTTATGGCATTGAAGTATATTAGGTATGAATTACAAGTTTATTGTTTATTTGTTGTGCGAACTTATATGAATGTGCTTAATAAGTGAATATAATATAACATATTTGTTTACGTGAAGATAACTAATTGTTATAAGAAAATAATTAAGATCCATGGTGTGACTTGAGGAAATAGCGAAGATTGCTGCTTTAGCAACATGAAGCTCCTCAGCCCTAGTTAGGGCTGTGTGAAGTCGAGTATAATAGGGCGTGAAGGCCTCGCAGGTCAGGAAAGTGCACGAAGTGACCTACATGAAGGTATTAGCAGGTGGACTAAATTGACCCCTCAGACATCTCAAGGGTGCGAAAACTTGGTTCCAGCATCCCCCCATACAACTTCGGGTGAGACCTCAGTCCATGCTCCACGAGCTATTACTGAAAGTGCCAGTAGTACAGGGATTTGTTTGGCTAATTAACTCTGAACCTTGGTCAGGCCCCATCAAGCCAACAATCTCTAGGGAAGTTGGTGCCACTATATGGCAAGTCCTCCACAATGATATTTTGTCATTGTAGCCATGAAAAGAATGCAGGTTTGTATGACATGTATTGACCCCCTGTTGGAGAGGTAAATCCCCTCTACAGATAGAGGCGATCCCTACTAGCCCAGAATGGGTCTAGAAACAATCAAACAATGATATCACGCAAGTCCCTAATTGCAAATAAAGAGTAGGTGATGAAGACCTACTTGAGATCCAACTCTTTAGTTCGTAGGAGAGATGGCGCTCATGTTCCTTTGCCTTGGTCGGTCACGATCCTCCACTATCCACGTGAATGGACACCTGCACACAAAGAGAACAAACACAAACCCAAGCGTGAAATCTAATATATGCAATTATACATCAATCAGGAAGGATATAATTCAAC
>APFE031032748.1:120701-153430 GCA_000404065.3 Pinus taeda | reverse complement strand
CATGGACAGTTTAGTGGAGACAAGTGTTAGAGGTGAGTGAAAAGGCAAGACAGCTGTCAGTTGTGACTATAGTTATGCATGTGATTTGCACAATCAGTGGGATTGAGTTGCCAATGAGGATTGCGTAGTGTTACACAAGGGAAACACATGAATGGATCAGCCATTCTCAGTATTCTCTATGCAGGATTGCGCAGTGGAGGCAGGCAAGTAGTGGAGGTGATTTGAGACAGCGATTGTTTCAGATCTATGCTGTATTGTGTGTAGCAGTGGAGCTAGTATTGTACTGTGTACTGTTAGATGATCTCAATCAATATAATACAAAGATAGTTTGGGGTTTTTAGCGAGATGCTTTCCCCATGAAAAATACTGTGTTATGTGTGATTGATGCTTCTATCTTTGCATGCAATTGTTTCTGCTTTCACAAATTGATGATCAATGGTAGATGAGATTATGTATTATGCATGCATTCCGCAATAGTGTATAATCGAGATAATCTCGGTTGAATAAGTGTCATATTATTCATAAAATTTCTACATGTAACTCTGTAATTTCAGATCTTCCAGTTTTGAAATCGCGACCTGCAATAGTCCTCTGCGTCCTCTTTCCAATGACACTAGCATGATTGAAATTAGATTATCTATGAAAGAGTTATGCACACTCTCCCAAGATGACCTGATTATACACCTTTTTAGAATAGCGAACTTGTATGACTTGCCACGCGTCACTGTTTTGACCTTCGGATATGAAAAATACACACAAAAAACTATAGTCCGTCCTCTTTCTGTAAATTCTTACGAAATTTTAATATGATGCTCAAAACCAAAGTTATGAGGATTTTCCCAAGTCACTTGTTTGGAATGTAATTCGGGAGTCTGTAAAAAGGCCAACTTCCTCAGATCATATCTCTGTAAATATAGCGTGAAAAGCTCTGAAATTCAGACCCGAGGTTCAGAACGATTTCGACCCAAATGGTTTTTTTTTTGTAGCGTCTGAAACGTCGCAAAAAAAAAGTTATAGCGCAAATGCCACGATGACCTGTTTGGAGCAGTGAAACCCTAGAATCCAAAGCTCTAATACCAAATGTTATGAAACCAACTCACAAAAAGATAGAAAAGATAGATCAACGCCTTATAATTCAGCCTCTTCGAGGGGGAAACCTCCTTTACATACACAAATAACAATTCTTGGATGATACAAATGACAAGACCTCCTTTCTATATATAGGAGTCTAAGGGATCATAATATAATCAGAGCCGACATAACAATAATAATGTAAGGGCACAATAATAATAATAGTGGGCTTTTGTGGGGTACAATAGTAGCAATATGTGGACTACATGGGTACAACAATATAATAAGGGGGTTGTACAAATAACAATAAGGGGTTACACTAGTAGTATGGGGGCCTAATAGTCGCGTTCCTGTTTTTAATCCAGATCAACAAGGGAGTGACAAGAAGACGGAGTGAAGACAAGTCTAGGGCAAACTCCAATTGCGAAGGACCTTAAGGGGTGCACAAATTAAGCATAGAGATGAACCAAGGGGTCTCAGAAAGGGAGTGCATGGGGTTCAAAAGAAGTTCAGAGGATGGGTAAAAGGATGAACTGCCAGAGGAGGCCAAATAACTGAGGGAAAACCAGTAAGATATTTCTCGGGGTCTAGTTTTTATGAGGCAAAGGATGCCTATGAAAATGGATAATCCTAAGCATGGGAGCTATTGGGAGTCTTGCCAAGATGCAAAAGCAGAATGAATTCAAAATGGAAAAAAAAATGCAATGAAAAAGAAATATACCATCCGCACTATAAGCTGTTGAACTAGAGACTATATAGTTTCCTCAAGATGGTGAAAGTCCAATTGAGGAAATTAACGTTTCCCAAACTAGAGAGACGAGGAAGCAGGATGTGGATGGAGTTGCTACATATTCTAATTGTCGCAATATGCAAATTACACCCCCCTCCACGTGCTACATCACTAAATAAAGAATATATTAAGAACCTTGATGCCATGATTAAATATTGCCCACATTGGAGAACACGAGTGAACACTCAAATGACAGTTGAAATGTTTGAGCGACCACCAAGGGTTAATTACATGTTGGATTGAGTAATGGTCAACATGCTTCTGCTTAGAACTATAAAGTTGATCACGAGGGCGCACTACCACATCTCTCGATCCTTTGGGCAGGTGGGATAGTAACAACCCACCCCTCACTTTCATATCGAAAAACACCTCATCCAAAGTAATAAGTATTTTATTTAATAATGAATATGTTTTAATGACAAAAGATTTATACACTTGTTTTCTTAAAAAAAATCGACCATTATGATTCATTGTAAAAGCCTAAACATTTAAATTATTCATATTTAAAAAAAAAAAACTTAAATCATACAAAAAAATCGACATATAATATATTATAAGTTATTAAATTATTGCAAATATAAATTTATTGTTATTAAATGTAGTGGTCAACGTACTTTGTAGTCTATATAAGTTATTTACATCTCGTGAGATAATTAGGCTCTTTGCATTACTTCAAATGAGAATTACATATAACAATTTTTTTTTGATACTGGTTTGCTCAAAGGGAAACCAAACCATTAACATAAATTCAAAGTGTCGAGGTTGCTTGGACCTTGTCTAACTAGAGCATATTGTAAATAAAAACTTATAAAAACAAACTAGGCCTACATACATCGACAGAAGAATGCAAAAATTACTACCAGTGGTGCAAGCAAAAAACTAGTGACTCGTAAAAACTATGGGTAAAATCTCTAGGCATTTGCCTTGGCTGGTCAATTTCCACGTTCAAGGCGAAGGAGTTGTTCGTGGATCTCTTGGCTGGTCAATTTCCACGTTCAAGGCGAAGGAGTTGTTCGTGGATCTCTTGGCTAGAATGAGCAGCTTGCGGTCTATACTGTCAATTTTTTCCTCTAGCTATGCAATATGATAGAATTCTATTGCAAAGTCCTTCTGTACCTCCATACACTACATAAAATATTCAAATGACATTTAATCTTGCGCTGACTTTGTGCCATGATTGATGAAGTGCTGAGAGCGCGTGCAATGCACCAAGTATAGTGAGAGCTACAACCTCCTTTTGCTCAAACTCACATCACATCAAAGTGTTGAAATGCCCTAAAAACCTCCTTAGAGGAAATCAATTAATATAAAATTATTATTATTAAAAGTTAAACTTATAATAGTTAACTGAATTAATTATTAAAAACATAATTTTTTCAAAAAGGTTATAAATTTAACTTCCAATAATTTTGATGTAAATAAAAGAAAAAACATAAATCATTGCTCTTTCTTTAAATTATGTGGGTTTAAATTATATAAGCTAATTAAATTAATAAAAGTTATAAATATTAAATCAATTATTTGATGTTTTTTTTGTTTTTTTGTTTTTTGTTGTTGTTTTGTTTTGTTTTTGTTTTTTTTTTAAATTTATAAATATTTTAATTTTGAACTTTTTAAGCATTAAAAAATTGTTTTTTAAGAGTAAAATGAGCACATATTGTTATTTTCATTTCATAAAGTTAAATTTTTATTACAAGTATCTGAACTTAATTTAAATTTTACATAATTAATATTTTCCAAAAAATCTCATAAAATGTAACCAAAATATAAGTTTTGGGATATGGTTTAAATGGCTCTCACAAGTTTAATAGTCCAATCTCGAAAAATACAACTACAATACCAAAATCATAAATATTTATTTATTTATTTTTTATTACTAAAAAATCAAAATAAAAAATACATCCAATAAAAAGCATTATAATTAAAATAACCAATACAAAAACACTACCATTAAAACATTATATACCATAAAACTTCAATAAATAATAAAAAAACGCTCCCATTAAAATATGCAGTTGTCTATAATGGGATTTTTTGAAAGTTTTCCGGTCAAAATCCGGCAGCAATTTATTGGAATCACAAATTTGATAGCTAGTTTCTGCACAATCAAACCGTCCCAAGGGTTTTTCTGGGTGCTGAATCCAAATATGCAGTTAAAAAACCATTTTAACTACAACAAATCAACATTTAACCTCAATTTCTTCCACAGGACCAGAGTCTTCAAAAAATCGCATTATACACAACTCCTTAAAATATCATATTACAATAAAACTTCAATAAATAATACAAAAACAACCCATTAAAACATCATATCACAATAAAACTTGAATAAATATGACCATGGAGGTTTTCATTAAACCCTCCCAACAAACTTGAATACATTTGACTTCGTCTTTAAGCTATCTTTCTTCAGCAGATCTGGTCATTCTTCGCAAAATCGTGAGTCGCCCTCCAAAATAAGTCGAATTAAGGATTCCGCGTCCGCTTGGACTTTTAATGGGAACGTGTATATAATGATTCAGAGACCGTAAAAACTCGTGTATATAATGATTCAGAGACCGTAATTCGTGTAGAGACGCACGAACAGTTTAGAAACTCTGGAGATTTTGCAGCGAAAGGCCATGGCGATTTTTCGTGGCTTAGGGTTTTTATTTGTTTTCGCTGTACTCTCAGGCCAAGCAATAGGTGCCCCGAAAAAACCCATTGCAGTCGCTCGAAGAGAAGACATTCCTTACATCAAATGTGGAGTCTGCGAACAGATTGTCAAACAACTCGACCGTCAAGTGACGAACAAACGCAATCAGATCGCCCCCAAGCTGGTAGCTATTCTGTTAAAGCTTTCTCATCTTCACACGTTCTGCGCTATTACTCATGTTATGTCAGTCAACGTAATCTGTATGTCAATATCGATGTTCAAATCTCGAGTTTTCGGACAGTTAAATAATGACATAAGTCTCGCTGAAAGGACGCCCTATCCCGAATTTATCCTAACATTAATTTGTGTGAAGAAGCTTTATCATTTGCGTGGATGGGCAATTTTTGAACTGATTTGTATTGAATGTCGACTTGCAGCTCTCAGAATACGAGATTATAGAAGTAGCAGAAAATATTTGTAATCTGAAGAAGGAGGAGGGTGATTGGTTGCTTCATCTTGATATTGTGGAAGATGGGGACAAATTGAAGGTATCCATTACATTGATATCGATTCTTTGTTTTTTGAATTTTTTGGGTGAAATTTTCAAACTAAATTGTTGTGGTCCGTAGACAATGATGCTTAGTAAATGGAAATGAATACGTTCTTAGAAATTGTATTCGAAGTTAATTAATGTCCACGAATGTCCAAAATATCTCAATGGGAATCAAGAGCAAGCATATCATCTCCTTCAAGCTACATGCATCTCCCAGCAAAGAGAACAGTGAAAGAGAATCCTTCAAAGTACATGCATATCCCAGCAAAGAGAACAGTAAAAGCGAATCCTTCGAGGTATATGCATCTCCCAGCAAAGAGAACAGTAAAAGAGAAATTAATTGTAATCCTAAATCTAAATAAATAAACTATAAAGCATTGTGAACAGAAGTGGTAGACCAAAGCAGATAAACACCCCCACAAAGCAAGATGTCAGCGTCAAGAACCTGCCCAATAATGTCCTTTGGTGGGTATCCTGGGCTAAGATTCTCTGGGGGGTAATCCCGGTGGCCTCAAAACCCTCCTGCTGGCGCTGGAGAAGGATGCAAAGAAGCAGAGACACTCCTAGCATCCAGCGCAGGGAATCCATGGTAGTGTTTAAGAAGCGAGTTATACATGCCTGGGGTAATACCCTGTGATGGTGCTTATGGCAAGTGTGTTAGACCCTCCTCTGAGAACTCGTTATACCACGACAATGTCAAACAGGTTCGTTGTTACCAGACTAGTTGGTAGTTGCAACGCATTTGATTCTACCAGTGCTTGTCACAGGGTGGAAGAATGAAGTAAAAGAGGGCTCAGTAGGCAATATCTGAAGGTATTCAAGGCCAAGCATTGTTGGTCTGGATATTTTTAGAAGACTGAAATGGATCCACCTGAGTTCTGTAGAGGCAATGGTATTTTCATCTCTTCTTGTGGTCTACCAGGCATCTGAAGATAAAATGTTCTTTTGTCCCTACCCATCCAACTCAAATTTTACAAATGTCCCTCCCTATGGAGATGGTGGTCAAATTTGATTAGCTGTTGCGAATTCACACAGAGTTGACAAATATAAATATGAAGGTTGTGTAGCCAACGATGCTGAAGAACTTTAGATTGATAAATGAGGCATCAGAGATTTGGAGGAAGTGCTCAAAATAGAAAGGTAGTTTAGGGCTAAGGGATCTAGGTGGTTCAGTCCAAATGACCTGGGATGGTCACATACACAAATGTGGAGGACAGTCCCCCACACAAAATTCTAAACCAGACTAAGAGAAGCAGCTAGAGATCCATTCAAATTTTCCTTCCTTCTATCTTGGATGCTAGGAGTATCCCTCACTCGTACTTTCTGCCATTCCTATAGGATCATACAGCCGAACCCCCTGATGGTTCCAGAGGACCCTGATAGTGAGCTAGTGCCCTATTCGCCCCTCTTGCCCTTGGCCATTACACTCAGGAGAACTTGACGTCATTGGCCTCATTGTCCAATCTACCAAGGAAGTATCTTGAAGGAACCTCAACCCTTGCTCCATCTTTCTATTGTTCATTAGATGTCTTGTTCCCATTGTTGCAGTATGAAGGAACAGATGTGGTACCTCCTGATCAATGTTTCCAGCAATTAGAAAGTGTTTTAATGGGTGTAACCCACACTGATTTCTGTAAAATGCATCGATTCTTGTGGGTGTGATGCAATCTCTATTTGTTGTGAGTTCTCTGCTTACACGTTGTCTCTTCCTTTGCTGCAAGTTCTGAGCATGAAGATTTTTCACAATCCGAATGGGCGTAACCTGCATCAATTCCTATGATCCACACATTCTCTTTTCCTTGGCCATGAGTTGCACGTTGCCTCTTCCTCCATTGTGAGTTCTCTGCCAACACACCGTCTTTTTCCTTCGCTGTGAGTTCTTTGCCTATGCCCTCGACCACGAGCTCTCCTTACCTCAGTGTGAGCTATTTCTTTTTCGGCCCTCGACCATGACCATGATAGAACTAGACAATTCTCTCCATGCTTCCCTCTATAGCTTCTGTGCCCTCGACCAAGAGCTCTTTCTTCCTTGGCTGAGATTTTTTTGTCCGTGCCCTCGACTGTGGGGTCTCTCTTCCTTGGCCTGCCTATTCCATATGCTTGAATTCTTGCTTCAATTCCTATAACTGACATTGGTTTCAAGCTAGGTTGGGTAGGAAATCGAGGAACCCTCACCATCAATCTATAGCCCCACTGCTATCGCCATGGAGCGGGGACTTTTCATATTGGACTTCCTAGGTTCAAAATTTGTTGTAGGAGGTGGAATTTATTGAAAAGGAAAAGAAGTAGCTTCATGCAGAAGTAATAATCCTCAAGCAATTGGTTTCTAAAATGAAAACACAAGAAAACTTACACTTACAAAAGGTTGAAACCAATTGATGATTTCCCTATGCTCCAGAAATAAACTTTGAACATTAAAATTTTATAGGAAGAGATGAGATCACATTAGGCCATTTGTAAACATGAGACAAAAATGCAGTAGCAAATGCTCAACTCTTGGCTTGAAGTGGTTTGGATAAGGTAACAACCTCTTGCGCTCACTGTGGTCGAAGTAGTACAAGAAAGTGAACAGGGAGCACCTCCCCTGAGCTTGAGAGTTTAATTTGAGAGTTCATGGGCTCCCTTGCCCACCCCTAAACACCCAACTAGGCACCTCTTTCCTTTAGGACACCTTAGATCTGCAAGACATCACCCTTGAGCACACAGTGATGGGGCCCAACACCATGCTCTTCCTTTGTTTTTGAACACTTGAATACTAATTTAGAGCCCTTTGAGCTAAGAAAAGAATGATTTCTCTTTTGCCCACACAAAGGATCTTTCTCGATCTCGACCTCACTAAATCCCAACCGGTGTGGAACTCAAGTTATCTAGCGATTGGGTCACAGTGACGCGAAAAGAAGGTAAGTGGGCAATTATTCATGATTTCAAGGCCATTATCCATGATTTAGGCCTTTTGGGATACTCTCGCCCTTGGGCCAAATGAAGGTCTCGTTCAATTGGGGGATATGTCAAGGGGAGCTGGCCCACCATCTCCATTTGCTATTGGAACTGTAATGGTGCATTTTGGTCTTCACTAGGTACACTTCATGATGTGGTCTAGTCCCACGACCTCTTTTCCTCATAGAGGCACACACCAACCCCATGCATACGCCACCCCCAATCTATGGGTACAATTGGGCATGGTTGTTGGAAAATCAAAGTATTTGTAGTTTCATGTTGATTCTCCTTTCATGATAATTACTTGTGATATTCGTTGGCATTTTATTATTTAATTTTTACTTCTTCATCAAGCAATTAACAAAACATGAAGATTAGAAAACACAAAGAACACAAGATATAGGCTCCACACTAGGGCAAATCCCCACAACTTGGGGAAAACCCAAACAATCCCCTTCTTATAGAATTAGATCAAAATGAGACCTCCAAGACCCAATGACCAAGTCCAAGACCTCCTCAAGCCCCAAGTCAACCCTCCAAATGATCTCTTCCAAACAGGTCAACCGTCAAAGTCTTCCAAAGTCAACGAAAATCGAACTTTTGCCAATTCTATTTCTGTCAAAATCTTGGCTCTGCAACCTTAATTCTGCAATTTGTCCTGCAACTTCGGTCCCTGCAATTTGCACAGAAAACCCTAATTTGCTCCCATGTGTGGATAGAAAGATATATTTTTTCAAGCCTTCTTCCTTGCTTTGACTTTTCCTTCTTCTTCATGAGTTTTTCGCTCTTCTTTCTTTTTGTCTAGCTGCAGATCAAACTTGTCAAGTGTGTGCTCGAATAGGTCGAATTCTCTAGTTATATATACACCTTTCAACAGATCGAGTGTGCCTCTTCTAGGACGACTTACACTGGCAAGGCGGACTTGGCCTTGGGAATCCAAATTGACTTTATAAATTCAAAAATAATATTTTTTTTTCTTGATACAAATTGCCCAAAAAGGGTCTTTTACATATAACAATAATTCTTTTGACTCATGACAAACCCTAGGAGCATGAAACACATGCTTGACCTAGAAGACCATTAAATGGAGCATGAAACCCATGCTTAAATAAATTTTTTTTTCTTCTTTTACATAAAAATACAAATTGATACAAGAATGAAGACCAAGCCTAGTTACTTTTCCAACACTCCCTCTTAACTACTGAGGTAGGGAGGTATTCATAATGACTCAATAGGTCTATCTCAAGTTGAAATATTTTCATAAGAAGGGATCCAGATTGATCAGTGTTACCGCGCAAACTAGGAGGGGACCTAAAGGGGATCCCAAAAGGGCAGATGCTAGAACAAGGGCAACACATGGAGACTTAGCCCACTGTCACCTTAGTTAAGTCTCCCTCTTTTTATAGACTTTCACTGATGGGAGGAGACCCGGTATATTGTGGAGTCACTGATGAAGGATAAATCAATGGATGGATATGAGTGACCCAAATAATCCCTTTCCCAGGAGAGCTTAAAGGATGGAGCTTGCTTGCTCTCTAAGCAAGGTACAATGTCTACGAGGGAAAGGAAGGGAGGATATGAGGGTTAGGTTTATGGGATAGGACTTGTGAAGGAGTTTCCCAATCCCTAAAATCTTTATTGAAATTGGTATCTTGGATGGTTCTTGAAGAGCTGTCTTTCAAAGGAACGGGACCACACGGAACCAAGTGGACCCCGTCTGGGGTAGGAAGAAAAAGTATGGGAACCAAAGATGTTCCTACCCTGGACAAGGTGGGGGAAAGGATCAAAGAAAGAATTTTCACTTGAAGGTGTTGAGTTGATCCTATGAGGTGCTAGCCTTGGAGATGCTAGGGCAAAATTTGATCTCGCTTGGATTTTCTCCCAACTCCACGGTCAGAATGGCTTCAAAATTGGAGGAGGCCTTGAGGAGACACCAGTGCAGGAGACCCTAGGAGATCGAACTTTTTGGAGAGATAGTTTGCTGGGAAAATGATGCCCTAGGTGACCCAACTTGGCTAGACCTGGGAGAGGTGAAAAAGATGTGATTTTAGGTGACCACCTCTTGGTAGATCAGTGCCTTAGTCTTGGGAGAATGGAGTCTATGATGAATATGAGTGAAGACCTTTGATGAATATGAGTGAAGACCTTTGGTTCTTGGTCAAGGAGTCCTCAAGACTACTTCACTAGTCTTCTAGGTCAAGGTGAAGCAATCTTGCAGCTTTTATACTTCGATGTGCAAAGTAGATGGCTTATCAAGGTCAATTCGTTGATAGAATTACCCCTAGGAGATTTCGTTCACATTACATAGCCCATACATTGAGAGATGCTATAATAGAGACAAAATTCCACAATTTAAAATAGTAAATGCATGCAACAATTAGCCATAAAAATAGCGAAAATCCCTGTCCAATGTGTATGACAAATTAAAGCAAGAATTACACTAAAGCATGTACTTACATGTAACAAAATATATCCAACCATCCATAATTGACAAAAGAGAAGCTTCAAGATAAGATAGACCAATATCCACACATCAAAATTCTTCCTCTAGAAAAAGTGTGAAATTCTCGAGAGAGAGAAAAGATTCAATCCAAAGCGTTGATAAGCAAATGAGCTCATCTCACTTGTATTTATACGCATATTAGGAGTTCGAATAAGCCTTCTTGGCCTACATAAGGCCCAAAAATAAAATAATGTTCTAATAATTCAACTTTTGGTGACAAACCCACCAAACTAACTCATAAATGAAAAAGTAAGCCTCTCAAGATGTCAAATAATAATCTATGCATGTTGTAGGGCCCTCTAAGAGGCCTAATGAGGTCCATGGGTGCCACAATGAAGAATAAGACTCTCAAAAGTAGTGGACAAGGGGTTGGCCCCTTGTAATAACATGTGGTGCTCCAAATGACATGTGGGGGCACACAGGTGTTCTCATGGGTCTCCAAACAAATTGAAGTTGCCTATAGGTCTCATGCGAGGGCTAGACTGATGGTGTAGGTGATGCCACATCATTATGCAAGTCCTGGATCATCAGCCAAGTGTATGGTGTAAATATGGGGCTAGCTGGGCATGATGGATCACATGCATTTTCCTCGTTCAATAAGTGAACCACGAACAATCTCTGAATGGCTATGGGGATCCATGGGGTGCTGTCTGATGTTGTGGAGGCCCATGGCTCTCAACGCACATCCTACAAGTGCCAATGTAGCCCTCTAAAGGATTAGGACCCCGTATAGGGAGACCAAACCCAAAATGAAGACCATTTGCAATCCCGCATAAGATCCAATGCATCCCCTAGCCTTCTAGTACAAGTCATTAGAGAAATCGAGTAAATGAGCTTATCAAATCATGGACCATAGGTGGGGACTTCACAATGGCCTGCCCTTCCATAATGGGCTTCGAGATGTGCCAATGTCTCCTAAACTCCAAATGGGGTTAACCAATAATCCGATTAGGTGGTTTCTACTTCTAAAGAGGATAATATAGTTGAAGTACATCCTTCAAAAGGTGGTGGCATGTGGCATATAGGTGAATGAGGTAGGAAATGAGAAGGGGTAGCCCTGAGTCACATGCTGGGGTACAAAGGTAGTTGATAAGAAGGAAACCCACACTTGGGTTTATCATGTATAGGAGGGAGCAATCGTGGTACATGAGGTGTCCTAACCTTGATTTTTCCACTCTTATTTATATGCCTTTTGCTTTTTTATGATTTTCTTTGATTAACTGCTCAGGGTTCAAGGGGTAAGAATACGATGTATAAGATATGGTAGTGAATACCCCCTTTTAAGGTTGGGACGGTTCATTGCCCACCAGGGGTTGGGACAATCATGGGTTCCTATATGATGGAGGCTCATGGAACTTGTAGGAACCAGGGTGATGGCCATGATGATGGGGTAGAGCTCATGTATTGGCTTTTTCCCATGTGCTAAATGTGTTTGTCTTGACCATATTTTGCATTTTGTGGTACATTTTCTTGTTGAATGTGGCCATATATGCTTTTATCTTTCTTTTTAGCTGCATTAACCTTTGGGCTTCATTCTAGGCCATGACCCAAGGTATGGGCAAGGGGAAGGGGCGTGTTAACCCTATGTGGACCCAGGTGGGAGAAATGATGAATGGGGTAATAATGAGTGGAAAGAGGGTAATATAAGCGGATAAGGGAGCGGGACCAAGCAACCAAAATGTGGGTTTCCCATGAAACACCATCCCTAGAGCCAAATGGTCAGTAAAAGAGATCCGGGACTAAAATCCATGGTTAATACCTAAAAGGGGTTTAGGGGACAAGAGCACAAACCTAGCTCATTCTTTCTGCCGAATCCTCCCATTAATCCATGCCTAGAAGTGTCCATGATAAGCAAACTAGAATACTCAATTTCCAAATGATAAGGCATATCTTTAGGTTCGGGAGACCCACCTTCAAACATACAATCATGGCAGATGGGCTAGGGACCACATGGCTGGCTCAGGTGGCGGATAAATGGCATAATGAGCTAGTTGGCGGCTGCTGGCTGACGACTAAGGATCATCTTGGAGAATAAATTTCTCCTAGGGATATTACCCACAAAATGGTGGGTAACATCTGGCTTGAATTGGGATGAGATCTCTCGAAGAAGTGGGCGAAGCTACTCGAATGGGAGGTCATGAGAAGTCCAACAATTTCTTGGTTACCGTATACCTATCACCTGCACATATAATAGATGGAAAAACACATGGAAAAAGACGGGGCAACATGCTTTCACGACTTCTCATGATCACACATGCTTAATGTTAGGCCATAAAATCAACTGAAAATAATGCAAATTTAATCTAAGTGCAACTACCATGAGAAATATCATATGATGTTAGTTCTAATGAAAAAATGAGCATGCAATACATCCTATCATAACATGCATGTAGTAAAGCTAATACTAAGTGTAATCATAAAGCTAGTGCAACCAACATATCATCAAGTCAATATAAATATGTCTTCCTATATGATTACTTATGCAACAAATCCCAAAACGAATGCAAACCCAAACACATGGAGGATGCTATGTGCGGGAGGTGGGAAAATATGATGCTCGCACATGGATGATTATGTGAGAAGAGGTAAGAAAATGATGTGATCTAGTCTGTGAGATCTTCTCTTGCAACCAAAATATCGAGATCTCAACAACCAAGCTCATAAACTTTCGATGGATGGCAACCACTTGGTCAACTGAGATGGATAGATTAAAATAAGACACAACCACAAGATAAAATTGATTATAGACCAGTGTTTTTATATTGAATTAACCATAGATTAAATAAAAGACAAGTTATCCAGAGCAAATTTATAAATGTGGTAAAACGACGATCATGAAAACTTTATCATGCAAGAGCCTCTAGCAATTAAATCCCAAGTCTAGAAGAATTTATCTTTATCCTATAGTCAATGATTTTAAAACACTAATCGTACCTGACAATAGAGAAATCACTACCACGAAAGGACACCAAGGAACTTTAGATTAACAATTTAATTATTCCTTAGGCAATTAATTTAATGTGACGTAAGTAAAACAAATCAAAGGGATAATAAATTAAAGTTTTAATGGGCCATAGGCCACATTAAATTTTTTTAATGTGACAGCGCAATTCCTCCTTAAATTTATTTATCTAGCAATTCTAAAGTCACCAAACAATTTTTAAATTTTTATTTTTATTTTTAGATTTTTGATGTTTTTTATTTTATAAATATTTAAATGTTTTTCAAATGAAAATAAAAAAATCAAAACCACAAGTTAAAATAAAAAATGAAAAAATGTAAAAAAATAAAAAATAAAAAATCGAAAAACAACAACCAAAACAAAAAAATTGGAATTTTAAATTAAAATGAATCCAACCAAAGTTTAGTTAAAAATGAAATCAGATTTTTTATTAAAAAAGAACTAACCCTAACGCGAAGACAAAATAAAATAATAATGAAATCGAATTGTTTTGTTGGTTGTGCATGTAGGTGTGGCGGTGACAAGAGCTCGAGATGGATTGCAGGTCGAGGGAGAGAACGCAGCTTTGAGGAGGCAGTGAGCCACAGGAGGAACAAGGGAGTGCAGCGGGCAATGATGAGGGAGCTGAGAGAGGGAGAGGAGCATGTGGGTCGGTGAGGAAGAGTTGTGGAGCAGAGGGAAGGAGGATTCGAAGGTCGATGGACAATGTTTGGCAAAAAAGCTAGGATGGCAAGAGGGACTCACGTAGGAGGCAACACATAGATGGCAACAACAGCTTGACGGGACCGTGAGATGGAGTAAGGGACAACAACGATTGAGAGTGAAGAGCTGCAAAGGCAAATGTGGGCTAGGGTTTAGAGCTTTGAAAGAGCTCGAAGAACGTAGGGACAACGAAAATGGCAGCAAGGAAAAAACAGGGCAGAGGAGAAACCCTAAGTAGCAGATAAATTCGAATTTTTGAGTAGAAGGAGGAACTGAAAAACGATTTTGAATTATTTTTAGAGGGAAAAATGCAATAGACAAAAACGAAAATGGTAGCCCGATAAAACCCTTAAAAAATTTCCCAGAAATTTCTGATTAAAATGATATATTCTTCTGCTTAAAATTTCTTTGAAACCCTTATAAAAATTTCTAGATTTAAAACTTTTTAAATCCTCGAATTGTAAAACAATGCCTCTGCAAAATGGTATTGAGGCCAGATCTTACTCTCCAGGGCCTAGATTTGGCTTCAAATCAAACTTCTCTTTCAGATTTGCAACCTGAACCTGAAAACAAAAACATCCAGAACTCAGATATACAAAAAAAAAACCCTAGAAACCCAAGTCAGAAATATAAGGAAAATATAGATCTATGCACAAAAATGGTAGATCTATCAGATTTGAGGAGTATGAGTCCAACTCCATTCCCAGACCTGATAATCTAAGGCTCTCAACTGCGAGATCTATCAATTTTCCACACAAAAAGTTAAATTTTTAAAATTTTAAAGGAGGTGCTTAATTCAAAACCTTTCGTATATCACAAATAAAATCTTATGATAAGCCCGGAGTTAATTAGTTGGGCTCTCCAAAAAACACAGATTGAAAGTTGGCTGGTCCAACTGAAAACTTCCCCTAATGCCCAAGGATCTAAAAAGTCA
This sequence comes from Pinus taeda, assembly GCA_000404065.3. Classification (NCBI taxonomy): domain Eukaryota; kingdom Viridiplantae; phylum Streptophyta; class Pinopsida; order Pinales; family Pinaceae; genus Pinus; species Pinus taeda. The sequence continues at coordinate 138,343 of APFE031032748.1, read as the reverse complement.
AGATTTCCCTGCAAAACTCAATCCAACCATCAAAATAGAGCGAGAAAATAATAATAAAATTCAAACAAATAGAGATACCTGCTATTACGTTCAAAATTTAAATTATTATTTAAACCCCAACGACTGAGCAAGATACCTGTACTCAATCACTCTTTAGAAGCTATCATCAATGGCTTAAAAAAAATATGCATGAAAACAACACATCTTATAGTATTCCCATGAAGAGTAACACTAACGAAATTTAACCCCAAAATCTTTCTTTATTATCCAGAAAATGATTACACAAGAGCTTCTTGCTAAGCACACGACTCAGAGATTGGATAGATTAACTGACAAATGACTTCCTATTTAAAGATAAATCCTCCAACGGCTAGTTCGAGTGATCCTCGTCAAAGCAATCTCGACTGTTGATGAAGATTAGAATTTCTTTTAATCTCATCCATCGAAATATTTAATTCTTGGGAAAATTTGAATTTTTCAATTTAATGTATTTTAATTAACTCAAAAATTAAAATTTTGAGTTAATTTCCCCAAAATTTTGACTTTGACTTAACCCCCAGGGATCAAAGGTTTAAAATTTATCAAAATAATTAATTTACCTTAGTCCCTGAACCTCTTAAAATTTAATTTTTTAGGATCGACGAATTTTTCCATTGGAGGATTTATTTTTAAATAGGAAGTCATTTATTAGTTGATCTATCCGATTTCTGAGTCGTGTGCTTAGCAAGAAGTTCTTGTGTAATATTTTTCTGGATAATAAAGAAAGACTTTGGGGTTAAATTTCGTTGGTGTTACTCTTCATGGGAATACTGTAAGATGTGTTGTTTTCATGCATAATTTTTTTTAAGCCTGATGATAGCTTCTGAAGAGGGATTTGAGTGTAGGTATTGTGCTCAGTCGCGCTGGTTTAAATAATAATTTAACTTTTGAATGTAATAACAAGTATCTCTATTTGTCTGAATTTTACTATTATTGTCTCGTTCTATTTTGATGGTTGGATTGAGTTTTGCAGGGAAATCTTGATTTTTTAGATCTTCGGGTGTTAGGGGAAGTTTTCAGTTGGATTAGCCAACTCACGATTTGTGTTTTCTGAAGAGCCCAACTAAATTAGCTCCAGGCTTATCATAAGATTTTATTTTTTAATATGAAGGGTTTTGAGTTAAGCACCTCCTTTAAAATTTACAAAATTTAACTTTTTGTGTGGAAAATTGATAGATCTGGTTGTTGAGAGACTTAGATTATCAGATCTGGGAGCGGAGTTGGACTCATACTCCCCAGATCTAATAGATCTACCATTTTTGTGCCTAGATTTGTATTTTTCTTAGTTTTCTGACCTGGGTTTCTGGTTTTTTTTGTATATCTGAGTTTTGGGTGTTTTTGTTTTCAAGTTCAGGTTGCAGATCTAAAAGAGAAGTTTGATTTGAAGCCAGATCTAGGCCTTGGAGAGTAAGATCTGGCCTCATTACCATTTTGCAGGGGCATTCTTTTACAATTCGAGAGTTTAAAAGGTTGAAAGAGTAGCTTTGGCGTAAATCACATGTAGATAGACATTTGTCGACGCGTTTCGAACCAACCAGTGTGGTTCATCGTCAGGACAAGTTGAAGAAACAGATCCAGCCTAGCAGGTTTTAAATCTGGAAATTTTTATAAGGGTTTCAAGGAAATTTTAAGCAGAAGAATACATCATTTCAATCAGAAATTTCTTGGAAATTTTTAAGGGTTTTATTGTGCTACCATTTTCTTTTCTGTTTGCTGCATTTTTCCCTCTAAAAAAACTTTGAAACCATTTTTCAGTTCCTCCTTCTACTCAAAATTTCGAATTTATTTGTTGCTTGGGGTTTCTCCTCTTTCCTGCGTTTTTCCTTGCTGCCATTTTCGTTGTCCCTGCTTTCCTCGAGCTCTTTCGAAGCTCTAAACCCTAGCCTGCATTTTCCTTTGCAACTGTTCACTCTCCATTGCTGCTGTCCCTTACTCCATCTCACAGTCTCGTCAAGCTGCTGCTGCCATCTGCGTGAGTCCCTCTTGCCATCTGAGCTTTTTTGCCAAACGCTGTCTGTCGACCTTCGAATCCTCGTTCCCTCTGCTCCACAACTCTTCCTCACCGACCCACGTGCTCCTCTCCCTCTCTCAGCTCCCTCATCACTGCCTGTTGCACTCCCTTGCTCCTCTTGTGGCTCACTGCCTCCTCAAAGCTATGTTCTCCCTCTCGACCTGCAATCCATCTCGAGCTCTTGCCACTGCCACACCTGCATACACAACCAACAAAACAATTCGATTTCATTTTTATTTTATTTGGTCTTCGCGTTAGGGTTAGTTTTTTTTAATAAAAAATCCGATTTCATTTTTAACTAAACTCTGGTTGGATTCATTTTAATTTAAAATTCCATTTTTTTTTTTTTGTTTTGGTGGTTGTTTATCGATTTTTTTTTGATTTGATTTTATTTTTGTTTTACATTTTTTCATTTTTTATTTTAACATATGATTTTGATTTTTTTATTTTCATTTGAAAAACATTTAAATGTTAAAAAAAAACATTAAAAATCTAAAAGAATTTAAAAATTGTTTAGTGACTTTAGAATTGCTAGAGAAATAAATTAAAGGAGGACTTGCGCTTTGACATTAAATTTTTTTAATGTGGCCTATGGCCCATTAAAAATTGAATTTATTAACCCTTTCATTTGTTTTACTTTTGTTACATTAAAAAATTTGATTTCTTCATCTACCACATTAATTTAATTGCCTAAGGAATAATTAAATTGTTAATATAAAGTTCTTTGGTGTCCTTTCGTGGTAGTGATTTTTCTATTGTCAGGTGCGATTAGTATTTTTAAAATCATTGACTATAGGAGAAAGATAAATTCTTCTAGATTTGGGATTTAATTGCTAGAGGCTCTTGCATAATAAAGTTTTCATGATCGTCGTTTTACCACATTTATAAATTTGCTCTGGATAAATTGTTTTTTATTTAATCTATGGTTAATTCAATATATAGGCACTGGCCTATAATCAATTTTATCTTGTGGTTGTGTCTTATTTTAATCTATCCATCTCAATTGACTAATACTTGTTCTAAATTTATCAAGTTATTCATCATTAAAATCTCCTAGACCCTATTTTCCACAGACTATCTTCATCCATTCACCTTAGAGACCACCCCCCTTGACTTGTCTAGGAGAGAGTCTAATTGGAGTGAGTAAGGATTAGAGTGACAATCCTTACTCTGAGCGTTGTCATGGTGCCTAGACACTTTGTCCAACAACAACCTCCATAGGCACTTGTGGGGCTCCCTCTTTACTTTCCCTTGTTGCCAGGACCAAAGATTCTTATCCCTCTTCATTAGCGAGATCTTTTGCCCCAAATCTTAGTTGCGACGCACCATGCCCTGTCTTGAGATGACGATATCCATCAACTCATACTTCCTTGCTGATTCGTCAGTTCGGAGCAACAAATGGTAGGCAATATTCTAGAGTGCACCAAACAATAGAATGGTGAGACCTCGGGTTTCTCCTTCGCCTCTCCCTTTGGAAGGCCAATTGATACTAATGAGACTAGTTCGGTGTTACTAGTCCATAAATCAGGCCAGATGTTCTCAAAGCATTAGGGAGATCAGCTCCAGACAAATTCAGATTAGAGCACCTCCCGCCTGTCAGAATACCTCCCACACCCAGAGGATCAGTCAAAGATCCATTTGGAGTTTCTTTCTTTCTATCTTGGATGCTAGGAGTTACCATTTTTCGTACATTCTCCCCAACATCATACAGCCAGATCCCTGATGGTTCCAGAGGACTCCGATATTGAACTAGTACAATGTTCTCCCCCCTCGCCCTTGACAATCAAACTTAGGAGACCTTGACATCATTGGCCTCATCATCTGATCCCTCTTTCTTTCTCTCTCCCTCTTGACAGGTGCTTGAGTTGTCCAAACTCACTCAGTGTTTTTTATTACTGTACCTTTGTCTCCGTTTTATACATATGTTCTTACGTTATATTTATGTAGTTTTCTTTCTTTATATTATTTTCGGCTTTTCTAGGAGTTGTGCTTGCACCCCCACATTATATTCATAGTACGTACTGGTTGTACTCTTCAGTCGCATTGGCCTACTTTTGTGGTCATTTGTCAGACATTAATAATATAGTTCTGTTATGTTATCTTACTAACAAACTAACTTTTATACAAACTACATAACAACAATAATGGGATCAAAGTTCAGAAGTCTGAGACCTTTAAACAAATTTAATCTCCTTAAGTGCAGTTGACTGTATGGTAAATGGCAACCAATCATGTGGGGTTTCTAAGACTTTTCACATTGGGTGGATCAGAACACCACACTGCTACCATCTCTTCCTCTGTTTGTACCCCACTGATGCACTGGATTTCAATTCTTCACCAAGGACCTGTCTGGATCTTAAATATTTTCCACTTTGTTTTGTCAATCATTAAATTTGATGCTATTGTTTGTTTTGGTATCGATGCCAAATACGTTAATTTTTCAGTATGGATGGATGGCAATTTCAATAGAGCATTCTATCTCCTGTTAATACCCTTAGCTTTGTTTTGTACATCTGTTGCAGATATATTTTTGATGCTATCTGATTGTTTCAGCATTCTTTGAAACATGTGCAACTGTGGTATTAAATGAATCAATCACATCCTGAATCATACATGCTGATTCATGTCTTAAGTTGCTTTTTAAGACCTGCCATATGATTTATGGTTTTATTCTGTATGGTAAATGGCAACCAATCATGTGGGGTTTCTAAGACTTTTCACATTGGGTGGATCAGAACACCACACTGCTACCATCTCTTCCTCTGTTTGTACCCCACTGATGCACTGGATTTCAATTCTTCACCAAGGACCTGTCTGGATCTTAAATATTTTCCACTTTGTTTTGTCAATCATTAAATTTGATGCTATTGTTTGTTTTGGTATCGATGCCAAATACGTTAATTTTTCAGTATGGATGGATGGCAATTTCAATAGAGCATTCTATCTCCTGTTAAAACCCTTAGCTTTGTTTTGTACATCTGTTGCAGATATATTTTTGATGCTATCTGATTGTTTCAGCATTCTTTGAAACATGTGCAACTGTGGTATTAAATGAATCAATCACATCCTGAATCATACATGCTGATTCATGTCTTAAGTTGCTTTGTAAGACCTGCCATATGATTTATGGTTTTATTCTCTTGGCTCCATGATGGTATATACAGTATATACTCCAGGCATAGCGTCATCCTACGCTTTTTCTGTCACAAAATATTTGGATGCATTTAAATTCCATTCTTTCTAATTAATATTTATGGTGCGAAGCTCCTGTGTTCAACATATCTAGCTCTACATTTCCCTCAGTGATTAGAGTGTAGTACTGTTGAAGCATTCAAGTCAAAACAATCCTTATCTGTGAAGTGATTTTACATAGAGAAGTTGAACTTAGCTGGACAAATTTTAATGTTATCATGCTTTTCATTCTATAATAGTTCATTAGTTTCATCGCTTCATACTGGTTCCACTCCACTCTTGGGGAGAATGTCATGTAAAATTTAAAATCCTTTGATATGATTGTTGTATATGCATTTAAACTTTTCTAATCATGAATGTGCTCATACTTCTGGTGGATTCAGCTTGTTGAACAAGAGCAAGAGGGAGATTGTAATGCAGAGTGCAGGACCATAGAACGAACTTGCCAAGAGGTACGATCATCCTTTTCTTTTAGAGTTAGATCTAGAGCAGTTTTAAGGAATCATGGCGTCATGCTTTGCACTGCCAAGAACTTTAATGAATCTTTGATCCATCGACAGTATGGTCCCTGTGCAATCCTAAAAACCTAGCATGCTGCTAGGTTGGCCTTTTGTTTTACGTTAGATTAATGTAAATAGACAGATTTTGTATGTTCATCTCTTGTTACTGGAAGATGGGTACTCTCACAAAAGCCTTATTGATCACTATTATTGCTCAAAAATCCCTGATGTCTTTACTATTATAGTTCATGCGACTAGAAACCTACCCATAGTGTGCAGAAACTTGTAAGATATAGTATACAGTCATTCAATATCTCTTCATGGTTCCATTGTGCTATTGCACTTGAAATTACAGTTGACATTCCTGAAGAGTATCACTGTTGCCATCATAGTTAGTTGGATCATCTCCAAATACGCATATTGTCAATCTATTAAAAAAATGTTAGTGCTTGATACCCAGTCAATTTTTTAACAACATAATATGTATTATAATTGGAGGCAGGCTTTTAGTTATATAGAACTTATTAGAAACACACAAAATTACAAAATGTTTGTATCAATTAATCCTTTTGAGATTTGCAAGTGGTTCGTGGGAAGTTCTAAGACTTTTGCAGTTTCAAAATCAGCAATAGCAGTGACAAACATAATAAAACACAATGAAGTTCAGAAATTAATGTACCCTGGTCCCTGATAGATAACAAAAAAGCTGCAAGGAGGAGAGGGATTTTTTAATTTTTTTATTGAAGATTTAGATTAAGTATAATGGTAAAAGTATAAAATTTAAATCCCTGCAATAGATGAACCTTGTTACATTCAACTCCAAATAGGTCGTCATGCCAAATCCTAACCTGTTTTACTGCCATCTGTATTCCATCTTATCAAACCTGCTACTGTCTTCCAAGCCCACTGTTTGAGTATGAAGGGCATCTTCTTTTGGCAGGATCTATGGGATTCTGTGGTATGTTTGTGGAAGGATTGGTGTACTTTGATTCCTAAGACCGACCAACTATCACTGAACTTGTTGGGCTTATCCCTGAGGAGGATCTATCCAACATGAATTTTTCAGCGTTAGGGCCATTTTGATAGGATTGGGGATAGAGTTTTGGGTGCCCCAACCAGCAGTGTAACTCACAGAGGTTATTCCATGTTGCATCAAGGTTGTGCACTGGCCCCTGTCGTCAATGCGCGTTGGGTGTCCACAGATTCGGAGGACAGGTGTATTCCTCAACCACATAGTGTGTAGTCTATCAACTATCCTACAAGTTTCAGGTTATTCTGCAGGGCTCCCTCCAAGGCCAGGTTGGCAAGGAGTGGGCTTTTTGATGGTCTCTGTCCTGTTTGCAAATGCTCGGAGCCAGTGAAACACATGCTTTTGGATTGTTCCTTTGTGAAGAAAGGTTAGAACTTTCAAAGTACATTCAGGATCAGTTGTCAGTGCTTCTCAAGGAAGGATTCATTGGTGGGCAACTCTACTTGGTGATTACAACTATTTGTTTTGATTTGGCATTGAGGACTTCTGCTCTGTACAGTGTATACCCTCTGGAAGATTTAGTGTTTTGGCTTTTTTTTTTGCGCTGAGAGGCACTCTCCAGCCCAGTATGGTGGAGATGTTGTAATGTAATATAATATAAACATTTTGTCTCCGTCAAAATAAACTAAAACTAAAAATAAAAATAAAAATAAAAACAACAAAATAAAAATAACCCTATAAAAATAAAATGAGAATAAAAATAAAAATGATACAGTATTGATCTATGGCATTGAGAACCCATGGTATTCATGTGGCATATAGCCTATTTAAAGGGGGAAATTAAACCAGTTTAGATCCATCTTAACTCTTGTAACTCACAGAGGTTATTCCCTGTTGCATCAAGGTTGTGCACTGGCCCCTGTCGTCAATGCGCATTGGATGTCCACAGATACGAAGGACAGGTGTATTCCCTGACCACATATTGTGTAGTCTATCAACTCTCCTACAAGTTTCAGGTTATTTAGCAGGGCTCCCTCCAAGGCTAGGTTGGAAAAGAGTGGGCTTTTTGATGGTCTCTGTCCTGTTTGCAAATGCTCAGAGCCAGTGAAACACATGCTCTTGGATTGTTCCTTTGTGAAGAAAGGTTAGTCTTTTGAAAGTACATTCAGGATCAGTTGTCAGTGCTTCTCAAGGAAGGATTCATTGGTGGGCAACTCTACTTGGTGATTACAACTATTTGTTTTGATTTGGCATTGAAGACTTTTGCTCTGTATACCCTCTGGAAGATTTAGTGTTGGCTTGTTTTTGCGCTGAGAGGCGCTCTCCAGCCCAGTATGGTAGAGATGTTGTAATGTAATATAACGTAAACATTTTGATTCCGTCAAAATAAAATAAAAATAAAAATAACCCTATAAAAACAAAATGATAATAAAAATAAAAGTGACACATATTGATCTATGGTATTGAGAACTCATGGTATTCATGTGGCATATAGCCTATTTAAAGGGGGAAATTAAACCAACCTAGATCCATCTTAACTCTAGATCTACCAAGCACTAAGAGGGATCAAGTCTCTTGAGATGCAAACCTCTTTTAGAGTGAAAAGAGATTTGATCCCTCTTGGCATTCGGTAGATCTAGAGTTAAGATGGATCTAGGCTAGTTGATAATGAGGTCAGTTCTTTGTGTGCATTTTGTATCATGTGGAAGGTTGAGGTACATATGTAGTTGTTGGCCAAAGGTTCTTTGGTTATTAAGGTTGCCAAATCTCTACATGAAGTGGCATATTCTAATTTTATTTCCACTTTAGTAGCATTGAGGAAGAGGATGTTGAAAATAATACCAAGATGTTGTAATGTAATATGATGTAAACATTTTGACTCCTTAAAAAATAAAATAAAAAAAATAACAAAATAAAAATAACCCTATAAAAATTAAATGATAATAAAAAAACGACACATAGTATTGATCCATGGTATTGAGAACCCATGGTATTCATGTGGCATGTAGCCTATTTAAAGGGGGAAATTAAACTAGCCTAGATCCATCTTAACTCTAGATCTACCAAGCGTTGAGTGGGATCAAATCTCTTAAAGGGGGAAATTAAACTAGCCTAGATCCATCTTAACTCTAGATCTACCAAGCGTGAGTGGGATCAAATCTCTTAAAGGGGGAAACCAAACTAGCCTAGATCCATCTTAACTCTAGATCTACCAAGCGTTGAGTGGGATCAAATCGCTTGAGATGCAAACCTCTTTTAGAGTGAAAAGAGATTTGGTCCCTCTCGGCACTCGGTAGATCTGGAGTAAGGTGGATCTAGGCTGGTTGGTAATGAGGTCAGTTTTTTGTGTTCATTTTGTACCATGTGGAAGGTTGAGGTACATATGTAGTTGTTGGCCAAAGGTTCTTTGGTTATTAAGGTTGCCAAATCTCTACATGAAGTGGCATATTCTGATTTTATTTCCACTTTAGTAGCGTTGAGGAAGAGGATATTGAAAATAAAATGAAGGAGAGGTGTTACTAGGCATTTATCCCTTTTAGCCTAGTAAACACATTAATAACTTTTATCTTGGTGACATTTATGAGTTATGTTAATGTCATGGATGGAAGAGATATTTAAAAGTGGTGTACCATGTAATTTTTTAATATTAAAGTCACTTGCACTTTGTGTAAAGTACTAAGTTCACTTTTTCTAATATTAAAGTGAGTTGAGAAAATTAGGAGAAAATAGAAAAAGGTACACAACTTGAAAAAGGCGCTAGGGGGCTTTTAAGTAATGGGGCCAATGTGTGAGGTGGGTCAATTGAGAAAGTTAATCTGAACCACACATTTTGAGATTTGGAGATGAAGTCTCATCCATTGAATCCTAGGTTTAGGGATTCAATATTTTCTAAGAGATAAAAGGCAAAGGGAGAGCTCATTCTTATTATTCACTCATGAGATTATTGAGAGAGCAAGAGGAGAGGAGAAAAATAGATCTTTAAGGAGGGTTTGTAGCAAGAGAAAGGATGCACAAGTTTCTAGGAGGCAACCATTAGAGGTACGATTTTTGAAGATGAAACATGCACATAAATCGAGGAACAATCAGCATAGAATTTGAGGGAACATCAACACAAAAATCGAGGGTAGAGGCACGAGTTTTGAGGCTATTGTGTGCAAATTTTGAGGATTGTACTTACCTTGATTGGGCCCAAATTTTGAGGGAGAGATTTCGGGTTTGCTACTACAGGCAACATTGATTTTGAGGTTGTTTCAGGCATGAATTTCGAGGCATCTACAACATAGATTTCAAGGGCACTGATATTAAGGCAACATTTTTGGGCATGAAATCTGTAAATATGGAAATTATTTTGAATGGGTACAAATTTCCAGAAATTGAATTCAATGCTTCAGCTCTTAGTTGCAGGAAATACCCCCCCAAGGATCTGGAGGCAGAATCGCGTCTGTACGGATCCGCCACCGATCCTTCGGCGGAATTGCACATCCAAAAATCGTATCCACAGTTCCGCCTTTTTTTGGTGATTCTTGGAAAATTGGATCCGTAGGGGCCCGATTCGCGGTTCCTATTGCTCGATCGCAGATCCAGAAAGGATCGGGTGTGGATTTGTGGAGGTTCGAGCATGGATTTGTGGCGGATCAGGAGTGGTTCCAAGAGAAGGTGGACGGTTCACACGGTTCCATAGGGCTTTTTTTTGATTTTTTTGGAAATTTTGAACTGTTATGTGAGGAACTACACTTTCCGAATACTCCCAAGGTACCCCTTAATGCTCCCTAGACGCTTCCTAGATGCTCCCAACGATAATGTTAAATTCTTAAAGTAAAAGTGACTTCTCCTTTATCTTTCATTTCCATCCTTTTACTTAAATTTTTAGTATTACCATGAAATGACTCATAATGTTTGAGAGTGGTTCCAACCTCATCAGATTTCATATGGAGAAAATAGAGTTTCATATCCCATTCAAAATTCAGCAGACTTAACAGTTTTCAGGATCAATGGGATTGTGGCGTTTAATTGGATTATATCATGTATGAGGACATGTGATTGGCATTTAATCAAGAGCACCAAGCCCTATATGTACCTCAGTGTTGGTGTTGTTGATTGTTGAATTCCTTTGTCATGACCTTAGCAATTATGTACCCTTCACTCAAGTCAAAATCATTGATTAGATATGTTAAGATTTCTCTAGCATATTATAATGATTGGATTAGGATGTTTGATCAAAATTAGGCAATGTTGACTAATACCCCTATAGAATTGAAGTAGAGGCGAAGGCTAGACAAGAGAAGATGAATCTAGATTCTAGATGGTTGATGCTGGAATAATTAATCATTGATGTACAATGGATGCCATATCTATTTTGATCTATGTAAAAATATGCATGTTTTCCTGTCTTCTACAACTAATTTGGTAGTTTGGATTTTTTTTTTTAATATAAATGCAAATATATATATATATATAGTAGACCCTTTCGAATTGCTTCGCTTCCTAGGTTTTTGGGAAATGACGCTTCTGCGTCCCTGCTTCCAAAAGACATCCCCACTTCGTCCCCGCTTCATGCAACATTGCTTCAGCTGAAGGAGATAAGTACTGTGGTTACTTTTTTATGTACTTAGATTAATTTTCTCAAGCATTAAAATCATCCTTTGAAGACCGGTTTTTCCCAAAAGGCTGTGGGGTTTTTCCGAGGTTACCTTGACAAAAAATAACTATAAGTGTCTCTCATTTTGATATGCTTGCTCAAATTTAGTTTTAATTTCAGCTGATAGGAAATGTGTTAAATAGTAGAAGCACTCTTTGAATGTTTACGAAAAATGCATTTTGAAATTTATATCAGCATGACAAAACATGTGGGTTGGGTCAAATGAACACATGCAAAATTGTAAACTGGGGTTAGGGTGCCGATCATTAATGTTCTACATGGTATCAGAGCTTAGTTGAGGCTCAAATCTACATTTTCAGTCAGCTGATAAAGAGGGCAGCAAGCTACCAAAGTCTTCAAACAATGAACCATACCTTTGAAACTTTGCCAGAAACCCAACGAATTCAACAATTTAGAGGGAGATTGTTTCTAGCTTCCAGATTTGCTTCATTTAGTTGGTTGTGGGGTTATGGCTACCGGGTTGAGAGTAGAGGACAAATTGATGGGGGCTGAAAACTTTGGCCCATGAAAGGAGAGGATTATGCTTTTACTGGAGGAGGTGGAAGTGTGGGATATTGTACAAGCAGTTGTACAAACGCCCACTAATCCAACTCTATTGGTAGAATTCACCAAGAAAAAATGTGAAGGCAAAGAGGATTCTTTTAGATGCCATCAAGAGTAATTTGTTCCCTGATGTTTCAGGGATGAGATATGTGTATCAGATGTGGGAGTCCTTGGTCTCTTTGCACCAGAGTTGTAATGAGAATAGAAAGATGGTGTTGAGACAAAAATTATGCAACACCAAGACGACCAAGATCGACAATGTTACATCTTGGTCTCTTTGCACCAGGGTTCTAATGAGAATAGGAAGATGGTATTGAGACAAAAATTATGCAACACCAAGATGACCATGACCGACAGTGTTACATCTTTCCTCACTAGAGCCTCATAGGTGAAAGATGAGTTGACTACTATTGGAGAGACTATTCTAGAGGAGCAGTTGGTTCACATTGCTTTAGAGGGGTTCATCGAGAAGTGGGATAGTTTTATCCATAGCTTGGTGGCTAGAGAGCATTTTACTGGATGGAGGATGATGTGGGATGATTTCCTTCAGGAGGAGATCTAGAGAAGCATGTGCAGTGGCAACAAGAGTGGTGGGGGAGGTGAAGAGGAGAATGTTGCTCTTGCGGCAAAGGGCAAGAGGACAAAGAAGATCAAGAAGGGGTCTTCTAGTGGAGCAAAGCAGGATAAGGGGAAGTAGAAGGCTAAGGAGAAGGACATGAGCAAGGTAAAATGCTTTGCTTGTGGGTAGACGTGTCACTATGCAGTGCAGTGTCCCAACAAGAAGAGTAAGAAGAAACAAGGAGTTGCAGTTACAACGGATGTGGATGGGTTTGTGGCTATGTTTGATTCAGAGTGTGCTTTGGTGGTGAGTTTAGCCACTCGTGTCACATCTTCCCGTGCATGGTTCATAGGTAGTGGAGCATCTTGCCATATGACCAGAGTTAGAGAGCACTTCTCGAGCCTTTTGGAGGATGACATTGACTTAGAGGTTGTGCTTGGGTGACAACTCCAAAGTTAAGGCGATAGGTATGGCTACAATATCATTTTAGAGGGAGTCATTACCTCCTCTGAAGGTGACAAATGTTATTTATGTTCTAGGGTTGAAGAAGAGTTTGATATCAGTTTCCATCTTGGAGGACAGGGGGTATGAGGTACTCTTTTGAAAAGGGCAAGTGCTATTGTATCCTAGAGGATCCAGAATCGATTCTGCTTGTGTGATTGGATCTCGTAGCGGGAGACTATACAGATTCGTGTTTCAGCCTCTTCGAGCTATGGTGGCTCAGACCAAAAGTAGTGGTTTATGTGAGTTGTGGCACAGGAGGATGGCCTACTTGCACCATGGAGCTTTCAGGATGTTGAGGGAGATGGTTACCTGGTTGCCAGACTTCAATCCTGATCATCATGATGTATGCGGGTGGTGTGATTTGGGAAAGTACACTAAGACACCTTTCCAGAGCAGTGACAATAGAGCGACAGGTGTTCTTGATTTGATTCATTCTGTTGTATGTGGTCCCGTGTTCCATGTCTTATTGAGCGGATATGAGTACGATGTGACTTTCATTAATGACCACTCCAGGAGGACCTGAATTTACTTTTTGAAGACCAAGGACGAGGTCTTTTGGCGATTCCAAGAGTTTAAGGCTCTTGTGGAGAACCAGAAATGGAGGAAGATCAGGGTGTTGAGATCAGACAATGGGGGTGAGTACACTTCAGCATAGATGAGAGACTTTTGTGGAAGTGTCGGCATAAAGAGGGAGCTCATTGTGCCTTATAACCCTCAACAAAATGGGGTGGTAGAGAGGAAGAACAAGATCATTGTGGGTGTAGCTAGAGCGATGCTGCGTGATCAGAGTTTACCTTTCTTGTTGTGGGTTGAGGAGGTTAACACTGTTGTTTATTTGCAGAATCGGAGCCCACATAGAGTCTTGGGGAGCAAGACTCCTGAGGAGATATATACAAGCAAGAAGCTGAAAGTTGGGCACATCAGGATATTTGGGTGCCTTACATAGTCACACATCCTTGAGGAGAAGAGGACGAAGTTGGAACCCACAACAGAGAGGTATACTTATGGGTTATAGTGAGACCAACAAAGCCTACCGCATATACCTTCCTGCAGAGAGGAAGATTGTCTTGAGGCAGGATGTGAGATTTGAGGAGGAGAAGGCATCGAGGAGGTCTCGGGAGATTGATTAGGTAGAGCAGCAGGCTCCTCAGCGGGGGGACCACACCACAAGTTTTAGAAGCATTGGGTGGTACACCAGGATCAAGAGGTTCACCTTTTCAGGGGTGACTGGTTCACAGAGCATAGATTGGCTTGGTACTGGATCACCTGGTGCAGGTTCATCGGGCACAATATCTAAGAGTTCAGGATCTCCTTTGGTTAGTTCAGAGCCTTCCTCACTAGGAGGAGAGGCACCAAATGAGGATTCTCTCATACCTCCATAGGAGACTACTGCAGGGAAGAGGAAGCCAAGATGGCTTCGGGAGAACTTGAAGGAGGCTCAAAAGGTAGTTGGGAGACTCAAGTGGTTAGTGAGGGAGAGCAGACTGCCAGAGAGGTTGGCTGGTTTCGTGGCAAATGTTGTAGAGACAGAGCCAACTAGTTTTGAGGAGGCCGCTAGACAACAAATTTGGAGGGATAGCATGGTAGAGGAATATTCCTCTATCACTAAGAATGATATTTGGGAGGTAGTGCCACGTCATGATGGGAAGTCACTTGTGACTTCCAGGTGGCTCTACAAGATCAAGCATGCTGCGGATGGCAGCGTTGAGAAGTTCAAAGCTTGGTTTGTGGCGCGGGGGTACTCATAGATAGAGGGAGTTGACTATGAGGAGACCTTTGCACCAATTGCTCATTATACTTTCATTAGAGTAGTTATATCTATAACAACTGAGATGGGATGGCGGATTCACCATATAGATGTGAAGATCGCTTTTCTCAATAGTGTTATATGGGAGGAGGTGTAGATTGAGCAACTTGAGGGCTTTGAGTTGCATGGGAGTGATTCTCAAGTATGTAGGCTGAAGAAAGACTTGTATGGACTGAAGCAGGCACCGAGGGCATGGTACGAGAGGATAGATGCCTACTTGGAACAACTGGGTTTCCAGAAGAGTGATGCAGATCCAAACTTATACTTTATTTTGGTAGGTGACAATCCACTCATTTTGGTACTGTATGTGGATGACTTGTTTATTACAGGGGAGGACAGTCTCATCCAACATTGCAAGAGAGATCTTGCTTCAGAGTTTGATATGACTGATATGGGGCTAATGCATTACTTCTTGGGGATGGAGGTTTGGCAGGAGGATGGGCACATTTTTGTGGGCCAGGGTAGGTGTGCAGGAGATATTTTGAGGAGATTTCATATGGATGGTTGCAGGCCTATGGCTACTCCTATGATCACCAACTGGAAGAAACTGCATGATATTGATTCCGAGTTGGTGGACCCCACTTTGTGTCGTCAACTGATCAGTTCATTGATGTATATGGTCAATACTAGACATGATATTTGTTTTGCAGTCAATATATTGAATTAGTTTATGATGGAGCCTAGGAGAGTACACTGGGTGGATGCAAAACACGTGTTGAGATACTTGGAGGGTACAATGGATTATGGGTTGGACTATGTTAGATGTGATGGGGTCAGATTGATTGGTTGCACAGACCCAGATTGGGCTGGCAGTGTCAGTGACCGGAAGAGCACTTCCAGATGTTGTTTCTCATTGAGCTCGACAGTTGTGTCATGGTTCAGTAAGAAAGAAAAGTCAGTGGCGTTGAGCAACATAGAGGCAGAGTATGTTAGGTCCTTATACTACTAGTGATTACCCCATTACTATTGTAGTTATATCCCTTATTAATATTATTGTGCCCCTATTGTCCCCATATTGTTATCACTGTGCCCCATAGAATCCCTCTATTGTTATTTTTGGGCCTTTATATTATTATTGTTAGGTCGGCTGGGTTATATTGTGACTCCTTAGACTCTTATATATAGAAAGGAGGTTTTGTCATTTGAATCATCGAAGAATCATTCATTTGTGTAATGTAAAGGAGGTTGCCCCCTCGAGGAGGCTGAATTATAAGGCATTGATCCATCTTTTCTATTTTTTTTTGCGCTGGTTTCGTAACATTTGCTATCGGAGCTTTGGATTTTAGGGTTTCGCTGCTCCAAATAGTTCATCGTGGCATTTTCGCTATAACTTTTTTTTTTTCTGCGACATTTCAGAAGCGAAAAAAAACCCATTTGAGACGAAATCGCACTGAACCTTGGGTCCAAATTTCAGTTTCGCGCTATATTTGCGGAGATATGATCTGAGGAAGTTGGTCTTTTTGTAGACTCTTGAATTACATTCTAAACAGGTGACCTGGGGAAAAACGTCATAACTTTCTCTCTGAGCATCGGATTGAAGTTTAGTAAGAAGGTACAAAAAGAGGACGGACTGCAGTTTCTTGTATATATTTTTTAGAGCCAAAGGTCAAAACAGGGACACGTGGCATGTCGTACAAGTTCGCTCTACTGAACTAGTCTATAATCAGGGCACTGTGGGAGATTTGACATAACTCTTCCTTGGAGAATCCAATTTGGATCAGACTGGTGGCATTGGAAAGAGGACATAGAGGGCTACTGCAGGACGCAATTTCAGAACTGGATGATCTGAAATTACAGAGATACATCAGAGGCAATATCGAGCTCCTACAAAGTGGAAAAAGGTGTGTAGATTTTTTTAAATTTTTGCTTAAGCTTGGTTTGAAAAATTATTTTGAAGGAATTCAAAGGGCATAATAGAGCATTATTATCGGTAACTGATGCCCCAAGGAAAGAAAATTCAAACACCTAGTAAGCAACTTGAAAGCTCTAGCATGACTCATGAAGAAGAGGAAGAAATTTTACATGAGATATCAAAATTACAAGACCAAGTGCAACAAATGTCACTCTTACAAAAGCTAACAGAAGCTAAGATAAATGGCGTGGAATCTAAGATAAAGGATGTGGAAGCTAAGATGGATGATTTGAAGATAGATTTGAAGACAGCTTTGAAGAGAGCCATGGCAGATTTGAAGACAGACATGGCAGATTTGAAGACAGATTTGACAAATTTTCTACAAGAAATACTTACAAATGGTGAAAGAGTATTTAAGGAAACTCATGATGCGAACAAAAGAAATGTTAATCATGATTTCACAGACTCTAATGTTGGATCGAAGACCCACCATATTCCAAAAATCGATGAGGAAGTTTGATGGCAAGGATCCCACAACATGGATATTACAGATGGAGCAATTTTTTGATCACAATAATGTGCAAAACACACAAAAGGTACGTATTGCAACTTTATATTTGGAACCAAATCAGTTTGTATGATATCAATGGCTTTACTCTCGTAAACAAATTATCACTTGGGCAATTTTTACGGAAGAATTGACAACACATTACGAGAATACAAAAAACAACACTTTTTTTAGCCAATTGATAAGTCTCAAGCAAAAGGGTTCAATAATAGAGCACATTGAAGAGTTCCAAAAATTGAACATAAGGGTAAAAAATATCCCAGAGGAGCATAGGGTTGATGTGTTCATAGGGACTTTAAAGGATAATATCCAAAATGATGTTCGCCTATGGGAACCTGATTCATTAGAGAAGGCATTCAGGTTAGCAAGAAAAATGGAAAGCAGAATTATGGCAACCAGGAAGCATACCACTCACAACTATAAAGATGGAAGTGTTG